>MU224393.1:497213-515044 GCA_018584345.1 Thuja plicata
GGGGGGGGGGGGTGAATCAGTGGCCTCAAAAATTAATCCTTAAATCAACCCTTAAAATATATAACCACAAATTATGTCTCAATTTATCTTTTATCCTACAAGATGAATGCCTTGAAATACTTATATCAATTTTCTACTTGTCGGATTGGTTTGTAAATCTCTCTTCTGTATGATTACCAATAAGTAGTTAACTATTTACCGAAATACAGTAAATATGTAGAGTATACCGATCAATCCTGAATTGTATATGTGAAATGTAAAACATTAAAGTAAAGAAACATTAAACACATAACACATGGATTTTTAACATGGAAACCCTGTTAGAGGAAAAACCACTGGGAATGGTACCCCAAATTTTCACTCTTCTAAAGTGAGCCTTGTTAAGAGCCAACCCTATTAAAGGTTACAAACACACTCTTAGGTGTGACCTTGTTAGAGGATTTAAAAGATAGTTTGTCACTTAGTATTTGGCATCTAATGCTACCATCCTTGATCAAGCACTCACTTGGCCTGTCAATAGGTATTGGGCATATCCAATGCTACTTTCATGATCAAACATTTTGATACTCCTTGGGATGTATCTCAATTGTAAAATACTTTTAAGTCCTGCTCGATTAAGAGAATTGATGCTTCAATGGTTAAACTGAAACACTAATGATCTGTTCATACATACAACTTAATTCCATATTTTCAAATCTATTGTAAGTCCATTACCTCTCTGATCAATATAATCAATTTTATTACCTTTGCTCCAAAATATTCTTCTCTGTGATGTTGTCTCACTATTCGTCAGTGTCTGCAGAATCTAGCTCTTTCTTTATCTTGTCGATCAGGACTGAATGAAGACTTTCTTCTCCTTCAAATTATCGTTAGCATCTTTCCTCTTCTCTTTTTCACCTCTCCCACACATTCCCCATTCGTAATGAATTGTGTTTGTCTCTATATAGACATGTTTTACCTTTTCTTTGCTTTCTTGATTCTTGGCATGATTCACAATTCTTGTCAATAGATTTAAAGCAAACTCCAGTTTTATCTCAAAGAGATCTTCTTTCCAACTGGACAAATCAGCTTTAAATCAATTACTATTCTCCAACTTTATATGGATGATTAAAATAATGATAAGTGTCCATTAAATCTATCTTTAGCTTCTTGAAAGATAAGCATTTTGTTTTTTTTCTGAACTCTCTATTTTGTCGGTCAACACTCCAGTTAGTCATTGGTGATAACTAACTGTTCTGCCGGTGTGACTTCAGTTTTCATCGGGATCTCTGTCCTTGACTTTTCTATTGGGAAACACTGAAATTCTTTCCATCGGGTTACACTATGTTTTTCTCATTGGGAAACACTGTAACTCCGCTTTGTTGGTAGTGTTGTGTATTTTCTCGTTGGGCAACACTATGAGTGCTCTTTTACTCTGACCGTCAATGTGCACTCCTTCGGTGTATATAGTCACTTAGTGAATACTTGACTTATACGCATTAATGATAGCATAGTCTTGATTCATGAGTTCTTTGAAGTCTTTGGCAGTATCTCCATGACCATACATATTATATAAAGTTGACATCAATGACAATACAATACATTAACTGATTTAATGCCTTGCATGATCATCAACTTAACATCTTCAAACATTCAATCAGTTACATGTCATCAGCTTCAACTATTCATATGATTTTTGCACAACCTACAACAATACACTCATCTGTATATCATTTTGAAAGAAGAGAGCACTTCAGTACAACCCTCAAAAGGAAAATAAAAAATTTCACGATTTAAGAGACTAATTTTCTACACTCTACAACTCAAAACCTACATAAATATATATATATATATATATATATATATATTGTTGTTTTAAGGTGTTGTAAATACAATATAAGTTTAATAATTGCATGAGAATCACATTAACTAAATTCTAACTACAATTACACTCAAAGAAACAAGCTTCTAAATGCAAAAGAACTTAATTTTATTGATAAAATGTTATTACAATGATAAAGACATTCAAAATTCTTGCTATTTCTTGAAAAACATAATTTTACATATGTTTTTTTAGTCATAAAATGTTTGATTCTGAGTTACAAATCCATTTTATGCTTTAAAGAGATTGCACTAGCTACAACACTAAGGACAAGAGAGAAAGAACTAACTAAAATTTTGAAAACTAAGTCCTCTTTATAGCCTTCATCTCTTCCCTAAAATTTTGCAACATGACAATAAAGAAGAGAGGCATGTGGATTGCCTTGCTTTCTATAGATTGATGACACATTTTTCCATTAGTATGCAAAGGGAAAATAGTTTTTGAACCATCGGTAACACCTACACCAAAAGACAGGCTTTCAGTACAAACCAAAAGTATAGATAACTAAGTTCATCGAAAGTGTTAGGTTCAAGAGAAACCTGACAAGATAGATCACAAGAGAAACCCGACACAGTTTGCATAGTTCAACCCAAAAATGTTGAAGTGTAAACCGACAGACCAGAAAATACAGGAACCCCACAGTTCACATAAGGAACACTGAAAGACAAACAATAGAGCAACCTGAGCATCAATCACCGAAAGTCAGTTATATCCTAAGAAATGTGGATCTGACTTCCACGTTAGATAAAATTGATTTAAAACCATTTATTGATGGACAAGCAATGTAATTGTAATTGTCTTAATCAGTCTAACTAATTGAAAACATGCAAAATGGGAGATCAAGGTCAAGTTGTAAACCTTTGATCATAGAGTTATCTTTGTAATACGTGAAACTTAATTAGGTCAATCTATTGTATAAATAGATATGTAATAATTCATTTCATACGGATGTGAGGATGATAGTAGGCAAGGAGTACATCTATGGATCAGACTAATATTTTCAAGAAGAATAACAAAAAAAATGAAATAGGTTATCAAGAACCAAGAATCAAGGCTACCGAGCAACAGAGGTATTAATCAATCACATTAGGTGATACATTGTACATGTGAATTTAATGGATCTATAATCAAAAATTGTAGATTACATACACTTAGGTCACTGAATCTTTTTGACTACATTCTAACAAGTGTATCAAATAGAAGAAATCCTTTCAGGAAAGGTGGATTTAACAATCCTTTATAAATCTCTTAACCGAGTACACGCTAAATAGTGTTGCTAAAGCTCTTAATAGAGTAGACCTTAACTAGTCTCCACATAATACTCCTAACATGGTAGATCATTAGAAGTGATCAAAATTGTAATCCTTAACCGACCCCTTCCATTCTGCAGATAGTAAAGTTTTGTGGGTTTCATCCCCACCGCAGTTTTTACCTTCTAACAGGGGTTTTCTGCATTACCAAATCTTGTGTCATGTGTCATTACATTTCATAAATGTTTCTATGAATGTTTATATACAATTAATATTATGATTTGATATAACATGCACAAAGATAGAATAGCAGATATGAATGGTAATACAAGCAATTGATTACTAAAAGGATTAAGGTTAAAGAGATTAAAAAATTTAGAGGTACTGATTCACCCCTCCCCTCTCAGTACATACTTCCCATTATTTCCAACAATTGGTATCAGAGCTAGATCTCTTATTTGGAAAATTTTAAAACACTTGAGATAAAATATCATACAATGGAGAAGTAAAAGCTTGATAAGAATATTGATAATCATAAGCTAGAGATACAGATCTTCTATGAACAATACAAAGCAGCAAGAATCAAGATGAGAGAGCTATTGGATGAAAGAAAGGTTATGGCAACTTGGTGTAATGAAATAGACTATCATGAAGAGGAGATACCTGATTTATTTGAATCATCAAGATCTACATCTAGCAAAGCATCAGACACATATGAAGGTAGACAAGCTAAGCAAGAAAGAACACTAGCTATTGATGATAGGAGGAAGATCACTGAAAAGCTACAAGAGAAAGAGTCAGAAATAAAAAGACTTACTGAACATCATCATGAGATCAACAATCAGATTATTCTTATGAGTTAAGAGGCAAACTGAATGAACATAGAACTCATTGAAAGAGTAGAAGCTATCGGTGAGCTAAGAGAAGAAAATGAAAACCTAAAGCACGAAGTAAGAATTCAGCAACAACACAATGATATTATTAAGAGAGTTGAAGAAAGTACAAAGAGGATGGATGATTTTCTAGATGGACAAAGAATATTCAACAATAATACAAGGCTAGGGTATACCGAGAATGGAGAATCACCATACCAAGTTGATCCAAAGAATGTCTATGCAAATCCAAGACCAAGAAAGTAGTCATGCAATCACTATGGAAAACCAGGCCACATATCAAATGTTTGCAGGAGCAAAATGAAAGGTATTCCTAAATCTAATTCTTCATTCATAGGAAATTGTTATAAATGTAACAAGAAAGGAAATAAAGCATATGAATGTAAATCTGAGGTGAAACAACCAAAGAAGGAAACCTACATGGAAAAATATTTTCCTACTTGCAAAATGCATGGGCACACATCTCTTGAATGCAGGAAAAAGAAAAGGCAAGAATGGAAGCCTAAAAATCAATAAAATTCCTATCAACCGAAAAGAATTGGTAACTCATATGTTTGGGATTACAACACATGGGAAAAATGCACAGCATGTGGAAGATATGGTCACATAGCTGCAAACTACATGAGAAATGGAAAAGAAAGTCTAGAACTAGGACTAACCTCGAAATGGCATGCTTACACTGTGATAGGGTCTATCAACTAAGAAAGGACTGTAGAGACCGAGTGACAGAGACAACCACTTTTCCCAATGGCAATACCATTGAAGACATTAGAAGAATGAGAAACAAAATGTGGAGGAAAGATACAAACACTAACGAAGCTGGACCGAGCAATGCAATTGGTGACACCTTATCCAATGGATCTAGTGACATCACCACCCCCACCTAAGTAGAACAAGTAAGTATGGAACTTCATTATACCAAGTTATATTTTTCATAAGTTCCATTATACATTGATGAAATGCCAAACTAGCATGATTAAAGATGCACTATGGTATTACTTGTTATGATTCTATGAAAATAATCTCATTAGTCAATGCTTACCAAAAATCATCAGTGTACATACAAAGATAAGTTGTCTATACTTACCAAGCATCATCGGTTAACACATAAAAAGATAAGTCACTATTGTGAACCAAGCACCTTCCATAATCATGTAAAAAGATAATGTTGTCTTTGCCATATACCGAGATCCTCTAGTAAACTGTTGAATGAGTTGACACCTGGCTCAAGCATCATGTTCTCACTGAGAATGAAGTGTGTGTGCTACCTGATGAATTCTTATTCAAACGTCGATAAGTGGGTGAGCATTTATGACATGACTTAGGGCAAAAAGTCTATAAATAGTCAATGAAAGAGCTCATTATTCACAAAGAAATTTGAGTGAAGAAGAAGAGAGAAACTAGAGCATGAAGTGACCAGATTGTAGAGAGACTTCAGCCCTATTCACAGCACTCAAAAATATTCCCAGCAGTCATAGAAGGTTTAAGTAAGTAACAACATTCACCAAGAACTCTATTTTCTTTTACGGGAAAAATCCCTAATTTCTGAAATGATGGCAACTACTTCACGAACCTCTAAGATGAATAATGCAAAGGAGAATAAGGTTAACTTAATCAAGAAAACTACGTATGAAGAACCCAAATATAAAATCTATCTAGAGGTTGCCTCGCAACCCGTTGACTCTGGAGCATTCTCTGGAATTCCACCTAGGGTTTTATTGATTGAGGATGTTCAATCCTACATTTATTGCAAGATTGCTGAAATCAGAGATCTTGAGGTTGAGAAAGCTTAACAAAAATATTTTCAAAGATGATAGAACAATCAAGGATGAGCATAAACACAACGAAGTAAAAGGGCTCGCAAATGCCCTATTATTCCTGAAGGAATTCAGGACCGAGTGGATTCAGTTAGTACTAAGCAGAGTGCATGATCAAAAGATGTGGCTAGATGAGCCAAAACTGATAACCAGGGATGTTATACACATTGTTACCAGTTATCCTATCACCGATAAGGTCAAAGAATTGAAACACCCTCCTCGCACAGAAATTGAGAAGACAACAGGTGCAGTATGTGATGAAAGAGGATTAAAGGTATCCACCATCACTGATGATGAAATGAAATTTGGATCATGTATCTTAGGATTAAAAAAATCTTTCAGGCTAGCAGGATGAATAATATTGCATCCGGAGTAGTGGATACAACACACAAAATTGTTAAGAAGGGACTGTAGTTAGATCTATCAAAACTTCTACTAAGGCAATTAGATGAGAACATGAGGAAAATCAGGACTGCAAATTCTAACTCATGTAAGTTTGGTTCACTCATTATGTGAATATTTTTCTATTTTCAAGAATCCTTCCCATCTATCAATAATGTCAAGTGGGACACTACCCGACCAGTGACTGTATAAATCAGTGAATTCATCAAGACACTAGGTGAAAACTTTGAATCAATCATTGAAGAATATTTCTCTGGATTCAAAGAAAGAATGCAGAAAAGAATGAGGATACCAGAACAACTGGTAGAAAAGCATAAAACTAACATTTGTTTCATGGTGGACACCGATACCACCTTAACCAAACTAGTTGTACCGAGGACAGCTTGGTTAGCTCCACTTGACTATGAGATCAACATAGATCAAGCCACCAATGCAATTGAAGCATTGTTAAATAAACCATTGGACAAAAAAATACCTAGGTTTGTAACCTATGAAGAGGCCAAGGAAAGAATAAAGACAAGCCTAGTAGTAAAGAAGATAGACAGAAAGAAAGAAAAAATGGTTAAGACACTAGAGAAAAAGTTATCGGTAAATCAAGAGGAAATAGAACAGACAGAAGAAACTGAGGTTTAGTCACCCGTCGGTGAAGTTGAGAAGGTAAGTGACTTAGAAGCCACAAATTCTGATGCACCACCCCCAAAGAAGCCTATAAAAACTGTTACATAGAGGACAAGGAGTCAAACTGCTAAGGCAGACTCACCACCTATCAAGAAAGGACAAGTGAGAACATACAAAAGGAAACCTTAAACTGGGAAAAAGGCCCCGACAAAAAGAATAAAGTTCATCAAAACTAAGGAAGACATAGAGGACACAGAAAAAGATGAGAAAAATGTTAAGAATAAGTCCCCTACCACAATTGATGAGGTATGTGAATCTACCATCAAGAGAGGTACAATAAATGACATCAAGATTAGAAAATGGTTAACTCTGGATCCCAAGGATTAGAACAAGATAGAGGAGGCAATCATTACAAAAATGTGTATATTCAAATCTATACCAGTATAGTTTGAATTTAAAATGCCACAAGAACTTATGGATAGAATTTTAGCAAGGTGGACATTTACTTTACATTCTGAGAAACAAATAAGGGAAAGAGCCCTAGTTTCTATTATGCCTCCTGAGTCCAAAATGGAGGAGATTGAAGAAATGATGAAGCTACATTCCAAGAGGTTCTCGCTAAAATTAAGAGCTTACAAAGTGTTAAAGGGAAAATTAATTGATCTTGACAAAGAAACTGTGGATGAATAGAGAAAAATACTTGACCCACCCAAGGAAGACTCAAACCCTGAGTGTCTACAAGAACTCACCGAGGAGCCTCATAATAAAGAAGATCAAGCTAAACCGAGCCCAAAGCACATTTTTATAAATGATGGTGAGGATGTTAATGAAGAAGAATTAAACACAACAGCTAATAGGGATATGGACACTACATATGAAGCATTCCCCGACAATACAATCATTGATATCACAGAAGATGATCCTACATATAAGGTAAAGGCAGATGAAGATGTCACTTTTGTCCCCAACCAAACTGTTGAATAGGACACAACTACATATTCTGCATATGTAAATATACCAGGCCAAATGTCACTATTGATACAGGCTATGAATATTATCTCACAAAAGGAAAAATCACCCGAGCCCGATGCAAGCATACCCGAAGATAAGGGGGAAGAAAAGCATAAAGATACAACTGATGACCAAAATGTCATAGATGGAGCACAACAAGAAATAGATGAAGGGAAAAAAGAAAAAGGTGAAGAAGAGAATAAAAATGATGCTACTCCTAAAGATACCGAAGGAGATGTTGTAGATACACCAAAGGTTGATGTGGAGATGTCTACTCCCAACCGCTAGGCAAATACCGAGCAATGGGCAAAAGACACAACACCATAAAAGCCTTCAACAAGTACATCTGACCAAGCAAAGGATCTTGCTTTGGTACTACATTCAAGTGTTTCCCCCTCAGCATCCAAGAAGAAGAAGAAGACCAAGAAGACCAAGCTGTAGATAACACTCGATGAAATCATTGAGATACTGAAGTGTAATCCTTCTAGATTGGATTTTGAATCTCTCCAAAAGTATGGGGAAATATGTCAAAGGAAATATATGTAAGAAAAGCTAAGGAGCATAAAGAATTCCTAGTGTTAGAAATAAGGGATATATTGACACAAATAGTGCCTAACATAGATGTTGATCAAGATGCCCCCATCCTTGATCAACTTGTCATTCTAACTAAGGCCACCACATATCATAATGTGGATGCAGAAAAAACAATTGAAGAACAAGCAGAGAAAAAATATCAACACAAATTGACAGAAAATATTAGCCAAGAAGTGGCAGAGAACAAGGTAAAGCTCTGAGAACTTGCAAATGAATTAGATCCAGTAATTTCTAAAGCTATTGTCGTAATACAAAAGTTGTGCACTTTAGAGAAATTCACTAAGAAAATTAGTGATAAGATTGCACAAATATATTCTGATCTAAATGCAAGTGCACGTAGTCTAACCACAAATGACAATGCAATCAAGATGCATTTGGAAAAGATTATGAAATCCAAAAGGTTCAGACAAAAAATTCTAGAGTTAGAAACCAAGTTTAGAGATGAGGTTACCAAGCTACAGGCTCTAATGCTACCAAATCTTACACTTCTGGAATAGCACATGACTTCGGCAAGACAATTGATTGCCACCCCAGAGATTTTTGTAGTAGACAACATCTATGATGTGCATTCCTAAATCACATAGGATAAAATGGCTCTTGAACACCTAAAGGAAAAATGGGAGAAACTGATGGAAGACATGAAGAATTCCCATTCCCATATTTTTAATAAGTTGTAAGTATACACATTTTCCTTTACTATCAAAAAAGGAGAAAATTATATGTATAGTACATACAGCACAAAGGGAAAATGATATAATAAAAGGGGAAGATAAGGTGAAAAAGGAGCATAGTCTAAAGGCAAGTGTACATACATATACTTATACTATATCAGTATATACATAGGGGTGGTCATAAATGACAAGGTAAACACATGGTGTACATACTACACAATTTAGTATTTTGCACATATCAGTTTTTGATACTAATGTCAAAGGGGGAGATTGATGACACATTTTGTCATTAGCATGCAAAGGGAAAATAGTTTTTGAACCATCAGTAACACCTACACTGAAAGACAGGCTTTCAGAACAAACCAAAAGTATAGATAACAAAGGTCACCAAAAGTGTTAAGTTCAAGAGAAACCTGACACAGTTTGCATAGTTCAACCCAAAAATGTTGAAGTGTAAACTGATACAACAAAAAACAAAGGAACCTGATAGTTCACAGAGGGAACACTGATGGACAGACAACAGAGCAACCCGAGCATCAGTCACCAAAATTTAGTTATATCCTGAGAAATGTGGATCTGACTTCCACGTCAGATAAAACACTTATGTTTTATATTTAGCATTTTGATTTGATTTAAAACCATTTCTTGAGATACAAGCAATGTAATTTTAATTGTCCTAATCACTCTAACTGATTGAAAACATGAAAACTATGAGATCAAGGTCAAGTTGTAAACCTTTGATCATAGAGTTATCTTTGTAATACATGAAACATAATTAGGTCAATCTATTGTATAAATAGATGTGTAATCATTCATTTTATATGGATGTGAGGATGATAGTAGCCAAGGAGCACATCTATGGATCATACTAAGAGTTTCAAGAATAATAACAAAAGATGAAACAGGTTATCAAGAACCAAGAATCAAGGCTACCGAGAAACACAGGTATTAACAAATCACATTAGGTGATACATTGTACATATGAATTTAATGGATATGTAATCAGAAATTGTAGATTGCATACACTCAACTCACTGAATATTTTTTACTACATTCTAACAAGTATAGAAAATGGAAGAAATCCTTTCAAGAAAGGTGGATTTAACAATCCTTTGTAAATCGCTTAACCAAGTGCACACTAAATAGTGTTTCTAAATCTCATAATAGAGTAGACCTTAACCAGTCTCCACATAATACTCCTAATAGGGTAGATCATCAGAAGTGATCAAAATTGTAACCCTTAGTGGCCCCTTCCATTCTACAAATAGTAAAGTTTTGTGGGTTACATCCCCGCCACAATTTTTACCTTCTAACAGGGGATTTTTGCATTACCAAATCTTGTGTCATGTGTCATTACATTTCATGAATGTTTGTATACAATTAAGTTTATGATTTGATATAACATGCACAAAGATAGAATAGTGGATATGAATGGTAATACAAGCAATTGATTACTAAAAGGATTAAGGTTAAAGAGATAAAAGTTTTTAGAGGTACCGATTCACCCCTCCCCTCTCAGTACATACTTCCCATTATTTCCAACATAGATGTCCTCTTTTCTTGGAAAAAGTCTTCAAAAATGTAACACTAGGTCTAATATAACTGAAAATGAACATTAAATCCCATTGAAATTGCTCCAAAATGGTTGTTGCATGGAGAAACATCTTCAACATTGACTCCCTTATTAATGAGGTACCTAGATCTGCTCCTTGATGCTTGGAAAATTTCTTTAATGAGGTCAAAACTATCCCCTAAATCCTCTCAACCAACTAAACAACTTAGCCATTTTCCATATATCTTCTCTTTTGGTCTTCACTTTTCTCCTTTATCTTCACAACTGACCATCTGAGTATCCCAAACAATAGGACATGTGATTTTTCCTTTTCTTTCAAGTTGGAAGAGAGTTAGGGGTCAAATGTAATAGAAAACTAACATTTAAAACCTTTCCAACCACATCAAAAAGTGTCATAATAGATTCAAACAACTTGTGAATGTTTACCTATCCCTTCAACATCTTCTACACATGCCACAATCATAGCTAAGGGCCATTGAATTGTCTCTTTTTCTAATTCTTGTATACTTGTCTTCTTTTGTCCCTCATTTTTATCTTAGGATAATCACTGCTACTCTTGGATATCCTTCCTTTATCTTTTCAAACTTATATCATTTGCCTCTTTGTATCTAGCTACTTGAAACTGTATATCTTGTTGCATCTTCAATGATAGCCACTGCCATATCATCATGGCATTGTACCTCAACTCTTATACACAAGATTGTCATTATTGGCCTTATATGCTTGAATTCTTCCTTATTTTTGTTTCATTGAGTCTCCAACCTATCACTTCCTTTTCCATACTCTATGAATATTAACCCCTAGGTAGCATAGATTTCTGAAAAGTTTGATTGACAGTGATGTCAAGTGATATGATTCTAACAACTCAATAAGGAATAAGTGTTTGTAGTATAAAATATCTTGATTGAAGTCCTAATTCCTCTTGGCGTGGCTATATCCAAATTTCTACACATGCTAATCATAATAAATAACATTAAATCATTGGTTCCTTGATGACTTACCTCTTTCTTGGACCTATCTACCCCTTTCTTCTCATGCTTTGTTGAATCAACTATCCTTGTGAGTGAAACCTTCATATGTTCCAAATGAAATATTTTTGGTAGTTATTTATCTTTAACATAATATATATTTTGAAAGAAAGGGCAATGAGAATGGAATCCAAAATGTATATTGGAACTTTTCTTATTGTCCTTATTTGGCATCAAACCTCTATCTTAATCACCGTGCAACCATCACATATATCTTACCACTAAAATTACTTTGTCATGTGACTTGACCTATTGTTGTCCTTTTCACATGATGATATATGTCTTTATAACATTTTCCAACCTTAATTAACTATCTTCTCTTTGCAAGGTTTTCAAACTCTCCATGACAAATTTGTAACCTTCTCTACCTTTTGTTGTTCACCTCTTTTGGAATTATTAATTTCAGCTTCTTAACTTCAGTCTTACGTGTCATCTTGATATCCATTTTCATGGAAATGTGAAATGTTGAAAATTTATGGTTTCCTCTTGTTCCTTGGTGCTTTTTAATTATTTTATCACTTTCTTTAGTCTCTGTCTACTGCCTTCTTTCATTACATTCTATTGTACTCTCATATATCTTTGTTGTTCCTTCTTCAATATTTTCTATGAAATATTTGAAATTTGACTTTATTTCATTATAGATTGATGCTCTTAGTACCTTGTTGTTCTGATTCATCAATCTATAGGTTCCCTATTCTATTTGATTGTTGTTTCCTTCTTTGAAATATTGTTCACATCTCTTTATATCTATTGTTCACATCTCTTTATATCTATTGTCCTCATTAAGATCTGATATTCATGGTACAAAACTTGTTCTTCAAATGAAAATTTTCTATTTATAACCTTAAACCTTGTTGTTGTAACAGATTTTATATTGTTCTTTTGCTTAAAATTTGTGTTCCTACTACCCACATGTTACTATTTTTTGCTTATAATTGTGCTCTCCTTTTCATCATCATTTTCCTCATTCACAAAAAAAACTACAAACCCTTCAAGTATTTGCATCAAATAATGGTAAAAATAATTGTTTCACTTAATACTCTTTATAATTAATGAACAATGAATATTTTACCCCTATTTCATTTAGCATGAAAATTCCATAACCTATTAACATAATTTCTCATCTTTTTTTGTAATGCTCTATCCCATGCGATGTGGGAACAACTTAGAAGGCTATACTGTACTCTTAAGGATTGTTCTCTTTTTGTTTGCAAACCATTAATTCACTATATATTGTCATCAATCTAGGCCCTCATGTAGATATGAAATCTCAAGTATGATTTTCCTTACAATCTGAATGACAACTTGAAATTGAAACAGTGCAAAAAAACTAGCAGACATTACATGAGGAGAAACCATTCAATTTTGTCAAGATGAATCCTCCATAAGATTAGTTGAGAATCCAAAACTTGACACAACCTTTCTTCCATGTGTATTATTGAAGGAACCTAATAAAATGTGATGCTTACAACTACTTCAATGTACCTTCTTGCTGCAAGTTCTCACCTGCTTCATCAAAGCACCGACCACCATTGAAGCAGAAGAAAAATGTTGAAAGAAAATTGTCAAACCCTAGTTCTTCCTTTTCTCTTTTGTTCATGTGAATTTTACTAGGTAAGAAAAAATTGTAGATACATGGGGATAAGAAAAAGGTGCTTAATATCTTATTAAACAACAAATCCTTCAAAAGAATAATAGACTTACATATGACGATAACTCAAGCATTTGATATGTGTAAGAATTGAAGATGACCTACATTTTTAAGCAAATATTTCTTTTAAGAGCATCTTCAAACTTAAATTCTTTCAACACCTAGGACTTGGTATATGATATTGGGAGAGACTATTAGTTTAGACATTTTTAATTTTCAACTTTGATGAACAATTTTTTTTTTAAAATGTAAAAAAATTGTATTACAGGGACAACAACCTTGCTTTGTTCCTGATTAATGTCAAAAACATAGCATCTCATGTAATCACATAGTAATTCTTACAGATACGCATTATGCACTCAAGATCACATATATTTGATCAAAGTAATTGAACTCCTTTGAAAAAGAACATTTAAAAAATAACAAAAATCGTAGAAAATTATGATGAAAACTTCAAACATCTTGGATGTATTGAGTTCGTATGATCAAAAGTGTAAAAATATGGAGACAACTTCATGACAATAACATTACTGATCCACAAACTGGTTAAATTTTTCTTATAATAGAGAACTATTATAGTTTACATAGCTAATCTATAACTTCAACTCAACAATGTACTCTATCTACACCCTTAATTCAATGTTACAGAACCCTTACAAAATGGGAGAAATAAGAATATATGGAAGAGAAGAAAACTCCACATTTGACTTGTTGTTGACATATGTCCTTTGAAATGTGATTTTCACATATATTCTTCATCTCTTCTCAACTGAAAAATATATCATCACTCCTCTGATCTACACTTCCTTTTGTATTTAGTTGCAACTAAAAAATATGTCATTTTATTTTTTATTGTATTTTCTCTTTGCATTGTGATGCAGGAGCATCCAGCGGTGTCAGGGCAATATTGCATCACCAAAAAATATTATTTGTTTCTAGTTTTTGTTTGATCTTTTTGCATTTAATTGTAACCCTTAAGTGGCCCCTTCCATTCTACAAATAGTAAAGTTTTGTGAGTTTCATCCCCGCGGCATTGTTTACCTTCTAATAGGGGTTTTCTGCATTACCAAATCTTGTGTCATGTGTCATTACATTTCATGAATGTTTCTATGAATGTTTGTATACAATTAAGTTTATGATTTGATATAACATGCACAAAGATAGAATAGTGGATATGAATGGTAATACAAGCAATTGATTACTAAAAGGATTAAGGTTAAAGAGATAAAAGTTTTTAGAGGTACCGATTCACCCCTCCCCTCTCAGTACATACTTCCCATTATTTCCAACATAGATGTCCTCTTTTCTTGGAAAAAGTCTTCAAAAATGTAACACTAGGTCTAATATAACTGAAAATGAACATTAAATCCCATTGAAATTGCTCCAAAATGGTTGTTGCATGGAGAAACATCTTCAACATTGACTCCCTTATTAATGAGGTACCTAGATCTGCTCCTTGATGCTTGGAAAATTTCTTTAATGAGGTCAAAACTATCCCCTAAATCCTCTCAACCAACTAAACAACTTAGCCATTTTCCATATATCTTCTCTTTTGGTCTTCACTTTTCTCCTTTATCTTCACAACTGACCATCTGAGTATCCCAAACAATAGGACATGTGATTTTTCCTTTTCTTTCAAGTTGGAAGAGAGTTAGGGGTCAAATGTAATAGAAAACTAACATTTAAAACCTTTCCAACCACATCAAAAAGTGTCATAATAGATTCAAACAACTTGTGAATGTTTACCTATCCCTTCAACATCTTCTACACATGCCACAATCATAGCTAAGGGCCATTGAATTGTCTCTTTTTCTAATTCTTGTATACTTGTCTTCTTTTGTCCCTCATTTTTATCTTAGGATAATCACTGCTACTCTTGGATATCCTTCCTTTATCTTTTCAAACTTATATCATTTGCCTCTTTGTATCTAGCTACTTGAAACTGTATATCTTGTTGCATCTTCAATGATAGCCACTGCCATATCATCATGGCATTGTACCTCAACTCTTATACACAAGATTGTCATTATTGGCCTTATATGCTTGAATTCTTCCTTATTTTTGTTTCATTGAGTCTCCAACCTATCACTTCCTTTTCCATACTCTATGAATATTAACCCCTAGGTAGCATAGATTTCTGAAAAGTTTGATTGACAGTGATGTCAAGTGATATGATTCTAACAACTCAATAAGGAATAAGTGTTTGTAGTATAAAATATCTTGATTGAAGTCCTAATTCCTCTTGGCGTGGCTATATCCAAATTTCTACACATGCTAATCATAATAAATAACATTAAATCATTGGTTCCTTGATGACTTACCTCTTTCTTGGACCTATCTACCCCTTTCTTCTCATGCTTTGTTGAATCAACTATCCTTGTGAGTGAAACCTTCATATGTTCCAAATGAAATATTTTTGGTAGTTATTTATCTTTAACATAATATATATTTTGAAAGAAAGGGCAATGAGAATGGAATCCAAAATGTATATTGGAACTTTTCTTATTGTCCTTATTTGGCATCAAACCTCTATCTTAATCACCGTGCAACCATCACATATATCTTACCACTAAAATTACTTTGTCATGTGACTTGACCTATTGTTGTCCTTTTCACATGATGATATATGTCTTTATAACATTTTCCAACCTTAATTAACTATCTTCTCTTTGCAAGGTTTTCAAACTCTCCATGACAAATTTGTAACCTTCTCTACCTTTTGTTGTTCACCTCTTTTGGAATTATTAAGCATGCCCAAAAGTTGGGCAAAAACACACGAACAATTTTTTTTTTAAAAACGCATTAAAACGGGATACGAAAACAACACAAGGGTAACACATGCACGCAAAATGGTGCAAAGGGATAAACGAGACTGGAAAAAGGTCTCAAGAAGAGGAATAGCTTTCACAGCTATCCTAAGGGATGACTTAAAGTTTCAAACTAGAAACTGCACGCAAACCGAGGTAGTTGACCGAAAGTCAACTAGAGTTGACCAAAAGTCAACGATACACTAAAATAGTGAAAGTTACAACTAGGTTTCGCTTAGACCCAAAGGAAGAGTCATACACGCAAACTGAGACAGTTTGACTAAAAGTCAACTAGGGTTGACCAAAAGTCAACCATGTCTTGAAATACGTAAGGAAGGGTCTCAAGGGTCTACTAAGCGCTTAAAAAGTCAAAGGTGCACAAAACGAGATAGTTGACCAAAAAGTCAACCCATGTTGACCAAAAAGTCAACTATCTCCGAAAGGCATGAAACTGAAATCTAAGGTTCTAGAGGCCACAAGGAGTACTGGGTTCCAATAATGAGACTATCGTACAAAGTTTGACCACGGTTGACCGAAAGTCAATCGTGCACAAAAATGGTCAAAGGTAGCGATAATGCCCCTAAAAAGACGTACATCGCGAAACTGAAGGGGTTGAAATGACCCCCAATTCTATAAAACGTTATCTGGGTTATAATCTTGAAACGAATAGTTTAATTAGATAATTAACGTCTGAAAACTTATATTTATATATATCTAAGATCAACATCCCTATCAATAGAAAATTAAAACCCTAACATTTAATTTAATTAACATGCGATATTTTAAATTAAATTGATATTAAATTAAATCACGTAATTTTAAACTAATTCTAATCTTAACGAATTTCCTTCTATAGACGACTAAATCTATAAATAAGCGTGTAAAAAAAAAAAAGATAATATTTCACGAAATCAAATCTAAGCTACACCTTAATATTGAATCATAAAAATAATTAATGATCTTATAAATAAAAAAGAACTCATTTTAATTCAAATTTATAGATCCTAAATACCATCACCAATCCTAACTAAAACTAAAGCTAAAAGAAAATTAAATAAATGAATTCTAATGAAAAAGCTATTTATAAACAAAAAATATCCTAAACTAAAAATTACTACCAAACACTACAATAACAAAAAAAAACCCTACGAGGAAATCACTATGGGAGGGCGCGGTTAAAAGTACGGACGGCGGGGGGAGTCGGCACGGTGGTGGCCACAGGCGGCGGTGCCACCGCGCGACCGAACCAACAGCAAAGGAAGGGGGAGGGGTTAGCGGGGAGGCCGACGCCGGTCGGCCGGGCCTCCCCACTGTGCTTAGCACAGTGGGTGGTCCGCCGACGCGCGACCCCCAACACAAAAAGACCACAGTGCCAAGGGTCTGGGGGGGCTCAGCCCCTCCCACTTAAAACATATTTTTATTTTTAGCGCAGCAAAACACGCGCAGTCTCAGCGTTTTTAAATCTTAATTTAATTTTTTTTTTTAGATTATATTTATATCTATGTATATAGGTGCATGCCTATGTAAATAGATATATATATATATATATATATATATATATATTTTTTAGAACAATAAAAAAAGAATAATTAACTGGTGTAATCTTTTGACTGTATTTTTCAAAACAGTAACCATATAGAGAAATTTTTTTTTAA
>MU224393.1:530900-550900 GCA_018584345.1 Thuja plicata
TCAAAGTTACGCATACCAAGAATACAAGAACTAGCTACAAGATCCACAAATCCAACAAACTAAGAGATCACATAATACACCCACACAAGGGACTGACTCGGGAACTCCCCACCTAAGGATAGAAGGATCAGAGGCGAAGTTTCTTCCTGTGGAACCTGGTGATATCTCCATAACAACAACAACGATCAAGGATTTTGAGGGATCGCTCAGACCTGTGAAGCCAGTTGGAGACGATACCCAGTACCTGCAAATCCTGCATCACCAAGAAGAGATACATATATATACATATGGATATTCATACAAATCAGATATATGCAAACAGATGACTAGGATCGATCCATCGTGTGGACCTCAACTAAGTGAGTAACTACGACTTCATCCTGAGCCATGAAAACACATCAGACACATATCCATAAAACATCATGATAATGGTTAGTTTCAAATCCTTTGGTTAGATCCATAAAACATATAAAAATAGATGGTTTTCTCATAAACATATAAATGATAACCATAAATGAGCATATCAATCATATCATCATCCACAAAATATAAATGTAAATGTATAGTTCTAAACATAATAATAAAATGTCCAAGTCAAAAGTCCAAGTATCACCGTAGGAGAGGGTATTACACAAAGCATCAACCACCATTGAAGGAGAAGAAAAATGTTGAAAGAAAAATGTCAAACCCTAGTTCTTCCTTTTCTCTTTTGTTCATGTGAATTTACTAGGTAAGAAAAAATTGTAGATACATGGGGATGAGAAAAAGGTGCTTAATATCTTATTAAACAACAAATCCTTCAAAATAATAATAGACTTACATATGACGATAACTCAAGCATTTGATATGTGTAAGAATTGAAGATGACCTACATTTTTAAACAAATATTTCTTTTAAGAGCATCTTCAAACTTAAATTCTTTCAACACCTAGGACTTGGTATATGATATTGGGAGAGACTATTAGTTTAGACATTTTTACTTTTCAACTTTGATGAACAATTTTTTTTTAAAATGTAAAAAAATTGTATTACAGGGATAACAACCTTGTTGTGTTCCTGATTAATGTCAAAAACATAGCATCTCATGTAATCACATAGTAATTCTTACATATACGCATTGTGCACTCAAGATCACATATATTTGATCAAAGTAATTGAACTCCTTTGAACAAGAATATTTAAAAAATAACAAAAATCATAGAAAATTATGATAAAAACTTAAAACATCTTGGATGTATTGAGTTCGTATGATCAAAAGTGTAAAAATATGGAGACAACTTCATGACAATAACATTACTGATGCACAAACTGGTTAACTTTTTCTTATAATAGAGAACTATTATAGTTTGCATAGCTAATCTGTAACTTCAACTCAATAGTTCACTCTATCTACACCCTTAATTCAATGTTACAGAACCCTTACAAAATGGGAGAAATAAGAATATATGGAAGAGAAGAAAACTCCACATTTGACTTGTTGTTGACATATGTCCTTTAAAATGTGATTTGCACATATATTCTTCATCTCTTCTCAACTGAAAAATATATCATCACTCCTCTGATCTACACTTCCTTTTGTATTTAGTTGCAACTAAAAAATATGTCATTTTATTTTTTATTGTATTTTCTCTTTGCATTGTGACGTAGGAGCATCCAGCAGTGTCAGGGCAATATTGCATCACCAAAAAATATTATTTGTTTCTAGTTTTTGTTTGATCTTTTTGCATTTCTAGATACCCATTTGGGCAAAATAGAGGTTCCAACTCTCAGAATCCCACTGCTACATTTCTGGGTCAACTTGCTATTTTTTAGGAAGTTGCTACATTTTAGGGGAAATGGGTTATTTTGTATGTGGGTTTGAATTATAAGGCAGATGAGGGAATGAATTCATGGAAAGATTGTGAATGGAATATTAAGCACTTTGGCGAAAGAATCAGGTCAAAATCTTTTACCATTCGAAAGTTATTGGAGTTTCAGTTTCTAAAAACTTGCCAAAAAATATTTGGGGTCAGGTTTGAGGCACTAAACGAACCCATACAATGCTCAGAGAGATTTTCCACGGTGTAAATTGTTAGAATTCAAAGAATTCAATCACTAAGATCCACTGTATGCAAAATACCTATTACAAAAGAAAAGAATGGAGACACAACTCATAATGATCTGAAATATGAAATATTCATTCAGACAGAGAAATAGAGGGAATTACAAAAGAATTAATAATTACAAAGAGATCAATCCTTATAAAGGAGATCGAACACTAAAAGGTGGATAAACCTAGGTTTCATGATAATAATTAATAATAGAATTAATTATTATATGCCTAAAGTTTAGCTTAAGTGAACTAGAGATAAAAAGTGTCTGAATAATTACATCAATAATGAATTAATTAATAAGTGAAAATACCTTTTTACTTTAACACCCCCCTTTAAGATAAACCTAGGGAGAAGCTAAAAACCTAGAAGAAACTACTAAAAGTAGGAAATGGGTCCCGATAATATGGTCTAATCAGGTACCAAAGTACAAAAATTCTCTGTAAGAGAAGAAAATGAGAAAACCCAGTGGGAAAAATCCCTCTCCAAAAAGAGATGAAGAATAGTGAAGGACTGAAGAAGTCTCCAAACTAGAGAATGTACCTGAAGATGCAAACAAAGATCAGGTAGAGAAGGTTGTAATCTGCATGAGTTCCCTCAAATGAGACTACTTGAAACAGGATTACAAACAAAGGCAAACATTGTAACTCGAAGATACAGATGGAAAAAACACCGAAGTCTGAGGAGTTGATCAAAAGAAGAACATGTAGAACACCACTAAAGCATGAAGCTGCAAACATTGTCAAAGAATAAATGTTGGAACCTCCATTGACATATAATCTGATCAGGTAGAGAAGACTACAATCTGTATGAGTTCCCTAGAATGACACTACTCAAATCAGGATGGCAAACAAGGCAAACATCAAAACTCGAAGATACAGGTGGAAAAAAATACCAAAGTTTGAAGCCTCCAAAATAGGAATAAAAGAAGAGTGTCCATATGGTAAATGATCCATCTCACCAAAATGCATAGGTACCCATCCACTGCATCCGCCTAGTATATAGGAACAAATATTGAATACATAGAATCACTCCATCAAACCAGGGAAGCATATAGAACCAACATGAAATACCCCCCATAATGTTGATCAAGGAGAGGCATGGCAGATACACTAAGTTAGAATGCCAAGAATAACTTCATGGTGAAGAACGTACAAGCACAAATAAAGGATGATATCGAGGATGATCAATCACATGACATGCATGAGGCTAATGTCGTGGAAGGAACACTCGCTTGACAAAGGTACAACAAACCCCCCATGTCTCTTTATAATATAGGGAGAGTACAAACAGGCACAAAAATATGTGGGATCCCAACCATGCATAATGACACTTTATCTCAGTGCATTTGTAAAAAAGCTCCTAGGACCTGAAACATCCAAGATATCCACCAAATTGCAAAAAAATAAAAAAATTGAATAAAATGTACCTGGAGTAGATTCTGGAAATGATAACCATACAAGAAGAAGGATAATAGAACCATCTTTTTGACGACATGTGGAAGTCAAAAAAATGGAGTCTAGAGGAGAAAGATATGGTGACGAGAGTACAAAATGGAACCCTGACTTTGGCTGGGAAAAAACTCTGCAAGACAGAAAAATAAGAAAACAAAACCTAGAAAATTAGGTCGATCTCGGAACCATCTTTCTGACGATATCTCGTTTGGTGAAAAATGCCCCTGTTTAGTCAAGATATGAGTGAAAAACTAACAGGTGCTCCAAAACAATAAGAACTCCAAAAAATCTCTGCTAAATATAGCGATGCCACTAAATCTGAAGGAGATGATAAAATGACCAAATTTGGCAGAGCTAATGGAGCCCTGACACGGCTGCCATGTAGGTGACTGGGCGAATTTACCAAGAAATATATTTTTCTTGTGAGAAAAACATATAAAAAACTATATTTTTTATTTAAAATAAAAAATGGGTATGTGGCTCCTTTGGGCCCATAGCCAAGGGGTCACCGCAGCTCCCTTGGGGGCCTGCGCGGCCTCCTTGGGCCCCGCGGCCACTGTGAGGGTTGGGAGGCCCCACCACCTATCGCAGTAGGTGGGTGGGGTATGATCCCCATCATTTTATATTTTTTATTCTTTCTCTTTTTTTGTTGAAAAATAAACACTTGCAAAACCCAAAAAAATATGGGCTTTTTTAAAAAACAAAATCAAAAATCTGAAAAAGAAATTTTGATTTTTTTTCACTTGCCTCGTAAGTCATGCCTAGAATAGGGCTATACAGGCAATTTGTTTTCCTCAGAGGTCAATTGTGTCCAAATTGGATGTTCCTTATATGGAAATGTAGGTTTTTGGGCATTTTGAGCACAATCGTGAGGTTGGTTTGTGCCCAAAGTGCTCCAAAAAATAGCTCCCCCTAGATCCACACAAAAAATTCTAAAAACTTGAAACCCTCAGCGCTCCAAAAAATCTTTAAAAAAACTCAAAAATGGGCTACAACAAGGCTCTAATACCATATTAGAATTCAATCACCAAGATCCACTATATACAAAATACCTATCACAAAAGCAAATAATGGAGACACAACTCATAATGATCTTAAAGATGAAATATTCATTCAGAGAGAGAATAGAGGGAATTACAAAAGAATTAATAAATACAAAGAGATCAATCCTTATAAAGGAGATCTAACACCAGAAGGTGGAGAAACCTATGTTGCATGATAATAATCAATAATAGAATTAATTATTATATGCCTAAAGTTTAGCTTAAGTTAACTAGAGATAAAAAGTGACTAAATAATTAAATCAATAATGATTTAATTAATTTTGTGAAAATACCTTTTTTACTCTAACATAAACAATTTGTCAATTAGAGTCCTAGATCAAAATTTATGCCTCCCAAAAGTTGGACCACTTTTCAGGAACTGCCCTATTTTTTAAACTAATGCAAATTTGAATTTCAAATCATCTATTTTGGCACCCAACCACCAAATTTCAAAATGTAAATTTCAATTTGGATCCAAAACTAAAAATATGATATTTACTACCCATGTTTGAGGGGGGGAGGCAGTTTTTGAGAGGAAGTATTAGGGAAAGGGGTTTTCTCCATAATCTGATAATATTCTAGCATGCGAGGCATATAGTTTTTCCCTTTGATTGTAATGTTCATGTCATATGTATCTTTCATTAGATAATATAAGTATGTTTCTTGTTGTGTTCTTCTTTTCTCCCAATTTTTACCCTCATCAAGTGGTATCAAAGCTGGTTGTTCCTGAGTGTGTGGACAGATCACCAATTGTGAGGCAGTTCGTACCAGCACTTATGGTTGTGGGCTTGACATCAAGATGCCTCCTAGAGTGATGTGTAGTATGAGTGGTGGTATAAATTCTCTAGAATATGATGGTTTGAGGGCCCTCTAGAGACATATCAATGCATTGCAGGAGGAGATGAGAAGAGGGTTCAACCCAGGTAGAAGGGAGGAAAGTGAAGATGAAGAAGAGGTTGAAGATCCATCTGAGGGTGAAGAAGAAGAAGAAGAAGTTGAAGATCAAAATAAAGTGCGGCTGATAAGGGCCATTTCAAAGATAGGAAAAAGACCCAAGATTAAGGTTTCATATTACTTTGGAATTCTGAACCCAGAGGAGCTTATCAACTCGATAAATGAGATGGAGGAATATTTTGAGTATGAGGAGATAAACCCAAGGGATGGGAATTAATCCTACCACTGGCATAAATTTCCTACAACAATTCTATGAATAGGAGTATTGGTATGTCACCATTATAAATTTTATATGGAGCTAGTCCAAGGACCGCACCTAATTTAAGGAAGATGGACCATGAAAGTAGGACTAGTGCTGAAGCAAAGGACTTTGCAAAGCACATCAAGAGTCTACATGAGGAAGTGTGGGAGAACATCAACAAGATGAACATGTATTATAAGGCTAAATAGGATCAGAAGTGAAGGCATAAGGAGTTCTAAGTTGGAGATGAGGTCATGGTGTACTTGAGGAAAGAAAGGTTTCCAGTGAGAACCTACAACAAGTTGAGGATGAAAAAGTTTGGTACTTCATAGATTCTAAAGAAGCATGATTCAAGGAATGCATATGAGGTGGATTTTCTACATGGAATCAATATTTCCCATATTTTCAATGTTGCAGATTTAACATAATATCGAGAAGGTAGAACAAAGGAATAATTTATACTAAAGTAACCTTTCATTCTAGCACCTACTTAAGGGAAGGAGGAGATTGAAGCAATCTTGGAAAATCATGTGGAAAGGAGTACTAGAAACATGCAGTATGAAGAATATTTAGTGAAGTGGAAGGAACTACCTATAGAAGACTCTACATGGTTGTCCAAGGCATAGGTTGACCATTTGGGTTTTCCTCAACCAGGTGAGAAGTGACAAGGTCACTTTTCAAACTAACCTGGGTGTCTAATGCACAGACATCCAACGATGTCAGGGTAATCTTGCATCACCCAAAAATATTATTTTTTGCTAGGTTATGATTGATGTTTTTGCATTTCTAGATACCTATTTGGGCTAAATAGAGATTTCAACTCTCAAAATCTTACTGCTACATTTCTGGATCAACTTGCTATTTTCAGAAAGTTGCTACATTTTAGGGAAAATAGGATATTTTGTAGGTGGGTTTGAATTATAAGGAATATGAAGGAATGAATTCATGGGAATATTGTAAATGGGATATTAAGCACTCTAGCAAAATAACCAAGTTAAAATATTTCAACGTTTCAAAGTTATTGCAGTTTTAAGTTTCTAAAAACCTACCAAAACTTCTTTGGAGTGAGGTTTGAGGCACTAAAGAGCCCCGTCCATCCTCAAAATATGGGGTTCATCCTTAGGTCTTTTAATTTTTTTGATATTTCTCAGAGATTTTTTCGACCATATAAATGGTTTGTCAATCAGAATCCTAGATCAAAAGTTATACCTCGCGGAAGTTGGACCACTTTTTTGGAACTGCCATGTTTTCAAACCTGGTGCAAATTTAAATTTGAATTCTTTTGTTTTGGCTCCCAACCGCCAAATTTAAAAATGCAAATTTCCATTTGGCCCCAAAACTAAAAATAGGTTATTTAAGACCCATCTTTGAGGGGGAAAGGCATTTTTTGAGAAGAGGTATTGGGAAAAGGGGTTTTCTCTAGAATATAATAATATTGTAACCTGTGAGGCATGTAGTTTTGCCTTTTGATTGTAATGTTCATATAATAAGTATCTTTAATCAGATAAAAGAAGTATCTTTCTTATTGTGTTTTATTGTTCTCCTAAGTTTCACCCTCATGATGTGGTATCAGAGCTGGTTGTTCCTGAGTGTGTGGACAGATCGTTGATTGTGAGGCAATTTGCACCATGACTTGTGGTTGTGGGCTTGATGTCAAGGTTCATCCTAAAGTGATGTGCGGTGTGCATGGTGGTAAAAATTATCTAGCAAACGAGGGTTTCAATTCCCTCTAGAGATATATCAATGCATTGCAGGAGGAGCTGAGAAGAGGGTTCAACCTAGGTAGAAGGGAAGAAAGTGAAGAGGAAGAAGAGGTTGAAGATCCATCTGAGGTTGAAGAAGAATAATTTGAAGATCAAAATCAAGTGTGGCTTATAAGGGCCACTTTGAAGATAGGAAAAATATCCAAGATTGAGGTTTCCTATTACTCTAGAAATCTTATACTAGAGGAACTTATCAACTGGATAAATGAGATGGTGGAATATTGTGAGTATGATGAGATAAACCCAAGGGATGGGACTTAAACCTACCACATGAATAATATGCCTGCATCAATTCTATGAATAGGAGTACTAGTAGGTAACCATTCAAAATTTTATATGGAGGTAGTCCAAGGGCTGTAGCAAAATTGAGGAAGATGGACCATGAAAGCAGGACCAACACTGAAGCAGAGGAATTTGAAGAGCACATTAAGAGTCTACATGAGGAAGTGTGGGAGAACATCAACAAGATGAACATACAGTATAAGGCTAAGGTAGATTAGAAGCAGAGGCATAAGGAGTTTCAAGTTGGAGATGAGTTTGTGGTGTACTTGAAGAAAGAAAGGTTTCCAGTGGGAACCTACAACAAGCTGAAGATAAAAAGTTTGGTACTCGATAGATTCTAAAGAAGCATGACTCAGGGAATGCATATGAGGTGGAGATCATAGATGGAATCAATATTTCCCATATTTTCAACACTTTAGATTTAACATAATATCAAGAACATGGAATAAAGGAATAATTTTTACTAGAGAAACCTTTAATTCCAACACCTACTTAATGGAAGAAGGAGATTGAAGCAATATTGGACAATCATGTGGAAAGAAGTACTAGAAATATGTAGTTTGAAGAATATTTAGTGAAGTGGAAGGGATGACCTATAGAAGAGTCCACATGGTTGTCCAAGGTAGAGGTTGACCACTTGGGTTTTCCTCAACCAGGTGAGAAGTGATAGGGTCAATTTTAAAAGCTACCATGGGTGTCTGATGCAGGAGCATCCAATGGTGTCAGTGCAATCCTGCATCAACCAAAAAAAAATTACGAGTTTATGTTTTATGTTTTTACATTTCTGGATAGCTGGTTTTGCATTTATGGATAGCCATTCGAGAAAAAAAGAGATTCCAACTTTCAGAATCCCACTGCTACATTTCTGGGCCAACTTGCTATTTTTTAGGAAGTTGCTACATTTTAGGGAAAAAGACTATTTTGTAGGTGGGTTTGAAATATAAGGCAGATGAGGGCATGAATTCATGGGAATATTGTGACTAGAATATTAAGCACTCTAGCAAAATAATTAGGTCAAACTTTTTCACCATTTAAAATTTATTGCAGTTCTAAGTTTTTGAAAACTTGTCAAAAAATATTTGGAGTCAAGTTTGAGGCACCAAACGACCCCATACAACCTCAAAATTTGGGGACAACAATAGGATATCTATAGAGTTGTAGAGCGCCCAAAGAGCTTTATGATGGTGTAAACAGTTCATTAATCAAAGTCCTGGATCAAAATTTATGCCTCCCAAAAGTTGGACCACTTTTTAGGAACTAACCTGTTTTTGAAGATGATGCAAATTTGAATTTCAAATCCTATGTTTTGGCGCCCAACCACAAAATTTAAAAATGTAAATTTTAATTTGGCCCCAAAACTAAAAATAGGTTATTTAAGACCCATCTTTGAGGGGGGAGGTAGATTTTGAGATGATGTATTGCGTAAAGGGGTTTTCTCCATAATGTGACAATATTGTAGCCGGTGAGGCATGTAGTTTTGCCTTATGATTGTAATCTTTATGTAATAAGTATCTTTAATCAAATAATAGAGGTATTTCTTGTTGTGTTATTTTTTTCTCAGAATTTTTACCCTCATCAAGTGGTATTAGAGCTAGTTGTTCCTGAGTGTATGGACAGATCGCCAATTGTGAGGCAGTTCACACTAGGACTTGTGGTTGTGGGCTTGAGGTCAAGATGCATCCCAGAGTGATGTGTGATGGTATAAATCATCTAACAGATGAGGGTTTAAGATCCCTCTATAGACATATCAATGTAGTTTAGGAGGAGCTAATAAGAGGGTTCAACCCAGGTAGAAGGGAGGAAAGTGAAGAGGAAGAAGAGGTTGAAGATCCATCTGAGGGTGAAGAAGAAGAAAAAAGTTGAAGATCAAAATCAAGTGTGGCTGATAAGGGCCATTTGGAAGATAGGAAAAAGACCCAATATTGAGGTTTCATATTACTCTTGAAATCTAAACCCAAAAGAGCTTATCGACTGGATAAATGAGATCGAGGAATATTTGAGTATGAGGAGATAAACCTAAGGGATGGGACTTAATCCTACCACAGGAATAATTTTCCTACAATAATTCTATGAATAGGAGTACTGGTAGGTCACCATTCCAAATTGTATATGGAGGTAGTCCAAGGAGCACACCATAATTGAGGAAGGTGAACCATGGAAGGAGGACCATTGTTGAAGCAAAGGACTTTGCAGAGCACATCAAGATTCTACATGAGGAAGTGCGGGAGCACGTCAACAAGATGAACATGTAGTATAAGGATAAGACATATTAGAAGAAGAGGCATAAGGAGTTCTGAGTTGGAGATGATTTCCTAGTTTAATTGATAAAAGAAAGGTTTCCAGTGGTAACCTACAACAAGTAGAAGATGAAAAATTTTGGTCCTTGCAAGATTTTAAAGAAGCATGATTCAGGGAATGCATATGAGGTTGAGTTGTCAGATGGAATCAATATTTCCCCTATTTACAACATTGAAATTTGACATAATATCAAGAAGGTGGAACAGAGGAAGAATATGTACTGGATCAACCTTGCATTCCAACACCTACTTAAGGGAATGAGTAGATTGAAGCAATCTTGTATAGTCGTGTGGAAAGGAGTAATAGACATAGGCAGTATGAAAGAATATTTAGTGAAATGGAAGGGTAGACTTGTAGAAGACTCCACATGGTTTTCCAAGGCAGGGGTTGACCACTTGGGTTTTCCTCAACCAACTCAGAAGTGATAGTGTCACTTTTAAAACTACCTTGGGTGTCTAATCCAAGAGCATCCGACGGTGTCAGGGCGATCCCGCATCACCCAAAATTATTATTTGTTCCTAGTGTCTATTTGATGTTTTTGTATTTCTAGATACCCATTTGGAAAAAATAGAGATTTCAACTCTCAGAATCCTAGTTTTATATTTCTGAGTTAACTTGCTATTTTTTAGGAAGTTGCTACATTTTAGGGAAAATAGACTATTTTGTAGGTGGGTCTGAATTATAAGGAAAATTAGGGCATGAATTCATTGTAATATTTTAAATGGAATATTAAGCACTTGGGAAAAAGAATCATGTCAAAATCTTTCACCGTATGAAAGTTATTGCAATTTTAATTTTTTGAAAACCTGTCAAAAAATCTTTAAAACCAGATTTGAGGCACTAAATGGACCTAAAAATCCTTAAAATTTGGGGAGAAATTGAAGGCGGTCCATAAAATTTTAGAGCGCTCAAAGATCTTTCTGACAGTGTAAATGGTTCGTTAATCAGAGTCCTGGATCAAAAGTTATGCCTCCCAGAAGTTGGACCACTTTTCAGGAACTGCCCTATTTTTTAACCTGATGCAAGTTTGAATTTCAAATCCTCTATTTTAGCACCCAACCATCAAATTAAAAAATGTAAATTTTAATTTGGCTCCAAAACTAAAAATAGATTATTTAAGACCCATCTTTGAGGGGGGAAGGCAATTTTTGAGAGGAGGTATTGGGAAAAGGGGTTTTCCCCGTAATCTGATAATATTGTAGCCTGTGAGGCATGTAGTTTTGTCTTCATATTGTAATTTTCATGTAATAAGTATCTTTAATCAGATAATAGAAGTATCTTTTTTCTCCAAAACTAAAAATAGGTTGTTTAAGACACATCTTTGAGGGGGGGAGGTAGTTTTGGAGAGGAGATATTGGGGAAAGGGGTTTTCTCTAGAATCTGGTAATATTGTAGCATGTGAGGCATGTATTTTTTCCTTCTGATTATAATGTTCATGTAATAAGTATCTTTAATCAAATAATATAAGTATATTTCTTGTTGTGTTCTTCTATTCTCCCAAGTTTTACCCTCATCACATTGCATCCCTATGAATAAATTTTACATAATTGAAATAATTTCATTGCAACAATATTATTCTCCTTATGCCTTTACTAGTATCTTCACCCAATTAACAGCTTCTCAAGAAATAATTTCACCCTCCGTACTAGCAGATTTAATTTATTTTTCACTTTCTTTCCTTTTGTCATTGGATCACTAGGATGCATAAATTGTTCTAATAGTGTAGAAGGTTCCACTGATCCAATGATGAGAAAGCTCCACCGATCCAACGATTGTTGGAGCTCCCAAAATCTTCCAAAAACCTAATGATGAGAAAGTTCCACCGATCCAATGATCATTGGAGCTCCCAAAGTCTTCCAACAACCCAATGATGAGAAAGTTCCATTGATCCAAATATTGTTGGATCTCTCAAAATCTTCCAACAACCCAATGATGAGGAAGCTCCACCGATTCAACAATTTTTAGAGCTCCCAAAATCTTCCAATGACCCAACGATGAGAATTTTTAACTGATCCAATGATCATTGGAGCTCCTAAAATATTCCAAAGACCCAATGATGAGAGGGTTCCACCAATCCAGTGATTGTTGGAACTCCCAAAATCTTCCAATGACCCAATGATGGGAAAGTTCCTCTTATCCAACAATGAGAAAGTTCAATTGATCCAAAAATGAAAAAGTATCCAACGATGAATCTTGTTTTATCCCCTTTTGGAGATTTCACTATGGGAAAAATAAGTGACATGGAGCCATGAAATTGGAAATGGAAGCATTTGAGGCCAAATCACGAGCTAGGTCACTCTCAAAATCTTGAAATTCAAATCTTTTTTGGGATCAAAATCTATCTTTATATAATTTTGAATGACTCTTGAAAAAATATCAAATCTCCACTTAGGAGATCATCACTAGGTGGGGGAGTTCACTAAGGTACAATGAGAAAGTGTACCAAAGGAATTTTTATGCCTCCACTTATTGTGTGAGATATTAGAGGTGAAAATTGACCTTTCTGAAACTATTGGGATCGTGTAGACAACAAAACACTCTAAAATTCATTTGGTTTGGGCTTTGAAAAAATATCAAACTTTATTCCAAGACTCTTCAATTTAGTAGAGTATATGAATATCATTAGAATTTCAAGCACCAACTTATTTATCCTGAAAATCATTTAGTTTTGTAATATTTATCTATGAAGTGGGTCACTCTGGAAGACACAACAAAGAGAAACAACAAACCTTTTCTAAACCCTTTAACTTTATGCTTTGAAAACTCCTCAAATCTCTTCTTGGGAGGCTAAAAATAAGCGTGCACTTTTTTCACCATTAAACCAGGAAACTTGAGGAAAAATTGTAGGAATATTTATGAGTGTCACAATCAAAATGCAGATCAAAGAAACTTCATATTTTGAAAAATATGAAGATACTAACACCTCTTTCGGAAAGATATCCAATCAAACACCTATTTTGGAAAATTATATATATAAACCTTTTTCTTTCATAATTCTATAGTTCTAGTACTAATGATTTTTCCCAACCATGCACTTTGACATCATTTGGATTTTATTTTGGAGATATAGGATTGTTGGTTTGTGGTGATTGATCAGGCAAGTACTGTACACTTTTCTACAATGTGTTCGGTTCAAGGAAATGGTCTAAAAAAATTGGTTAACTCGTCAACCATTTCCCTAGGTTAACCTGTCAAATAATTTTTAGGGTTAGGGCTTTTCTATAAGAATAATGTTGTTAGGGTTGTGGCTTGTTAGAGTGAAGAAGTATTATAGCATTTTGTAGCAGTATTGAGTTGCAAGGGATCAGTGGTTGAAATTACTAGATAATAATGAAAATGGAAAATGCAAATGGAGGATTATCTCTATCAAAAGGATTTATGGAGTCTATTGGAAGAAATAAGCAAGAAAGCCATAAATATGTCTCAGGAGGATATATGTATTTTGGATAGAAAGGCACTTGGCACTATTTGTTTATTCCTGGCACAATCGATGGCATTTAATATTACAAAAGTAAAGCCAACTAAAAAGATGATGGAAACCCTAGCAAAGTTATATGAAAATATTTTTGCTTTGAATAAGGTATTTCTTATGAATCATTTATTTAATATGAAAACGGTAGTACGTCGATCAGTTTCTGATCACTTAAATGAGTTTAATACAGTTACCAGTCAATTATCTTCTATTAATGTCAATTTTGATGAAGAAATTAGGGCTCATTGTATTTTGTGTTCTTTGCCTGAAAGATGGAATGGCTTGGTAATGGTTGTTAGTAACTCTATTTATGGTTCAAATACCCTAAAATTTGATGATGTTGTTGTTATTCTGAGTGAGTAAATTCGTAGGAAAAACTCAGGTGGATACACATTAGGTAGTGTTTTGAATGCATAAAGTAGAAGCAAATCAAAGGAGATAGAAAACAATTCTGGAAGTCATGGGAAATCACAAGGAAATTCAAAGGGCAAGAGGTCTCAATTCATTGGACCAAACGATTACTGGTATTGTGGGAAACTGGGTCATAGGAAAAAAGACTGATAGTCTCGTAAGAATAAAGAAGGAGATAAATAAGAAGGCAATAAGGAGGCAAATGTGGTAAGTAATAAATATGAAGAGGATTTTTTTCTTCTTTCCCTTGAAAATGCTAATGATTCATGGGTTCTAGATTCAGGGGCCTCATTTCATGCTACACCCCATAGAATTTATTTTCTTGATTATGTCCAAGGGTATTTTTGGCTATTCTATTTGGGAGATAATGAACCTTGTTAGATTGTTAGGAAGGGAAGAATTGAGATTAAGTTGCAGAATGAGAATCATTGGCTACTACAAGAGGTAAGTTGCACAGTTACTTTTAATGATAAAAAATGGAAGGTTTCAAAATTTTCCTTAGTAGTATTAAAAGGTGTGAAAGTAGGCACCTTATATATTTGTACAAGTCATATTGTTTCTTCTACTTTAATTATTACTGAAAAAAGTCAATGTTCAGGAACAGTTGTTGCAGTTGAGCAGGTAGAACATGAAACAATCGTTATGGATTCTGAAACAACACTATGGCACACCATTTTTGGGCACATTAGTGAAAGAAAGTCTTGCCAGGTCTAAAACGTGTCAATATGGATTTATATGAAGGTTATGTGTATGGAAAACAAAAGAGAGTTAGTTTTCTAAAGGGTGGGAAGGAAAAGAAATATGAGAAATTGGAGCTTGTGCATACATATGTATGGGGACAAGCTCAGGTATTTTCCCTTGGTGGCTCTCTATATTATGTTGCATTAATTGATGATGCAACTAGGAAAGTATAGATTTATTTCCTCAAGCAAAAATATGATGTATTTGAAACTTTTAAAAAATGGAAAAGCTTGGTTGAGAATGAGACTGGTAAAAGACTAAAATGTCTCAAATCAGATAATCTTGGAGAGTATTGCAGAAAATAATTTGAAGATTATTGTTCCTATAATGGTATTCGTAGGCAAAAAATAGTTCCAAGGACTCCACAAGAAAATGGAGTGGTTGAACACATGAATTGGATAATAATGGAGCGGGCAAGGACTATAAGGTTGCATGATAGGTTGCCCTTAAACATGTGGGAAGAGGCTATAAACACTATTGTTTATTTAATTAATAGAGGTCCCTCTACTCCTTTGGGTTATGGTATTCCAGAGGAAGCATGGACATGTAAGAAGGTGAGTTATTCTTTTCTCAGAACCTTCAGTTGTGAAACATTTGCACATATAGATCCTGAAAAATGGAACCAATATGGAAGCTAAATCAAAGAAATGTGTATTTGTTGGATATGAAATTAATGAGTTAGCCTATAGAATTCTGGATTTTGAGAATCATAAAATTGTGGGAAGCAGGGATGTCATATTCAATGAGAAAGTATTGTACAAAGATTAGTTTTGGCAGCATGAGAAGAAAGAAAATGATTATGTAGTGTTAGATGACACTCCTAAAGATGATCTTCCAATGGTTCCTCATGATCCACAAAAATAGAAACAAAAAATACCACAAACTCCAGTGTATGTTAGATAATCTTCAAGAATAAGTAGACCTCCTCACAAGTTTCATCCCTCTTTGTATTCTATTTTATTTACTGATGTGGGTGAACCAGAATGTTATGATGAATATATGCAAATGGATACCAAGGTTCAGTGTGAGGATGGAATGACAGAATAAATGGACTCCTTGTTGAAAAATCAGATTTGGGAATTATGCAAGTTGCTTGTAGGTAAAAATGCTTTACAAAACAAATGGTTTTATAGGCTAAAAGAGGAGGATGGAGGTAAGAAAAGATTTAAAGATAGGTTAGTTTTAAAAGGATTTGCACAAAAAAAGGGCATTTATTTTCATGAGATTTTTTCTCCATTTGTAAAAATGACTTCTAATCGTACTAATTAAAGTATTGTGGTTGTTGAAGATTTGCATTTGGAACAACTAGATGTAAAAATTTCCTTTCTCCATGGTGATTTGGAGGAAGAGATATCTATGGAACAACCCCAAGGATTTGAGATCATAGGTAAGGAGAAGTTTGTGTGGAGATAAAAGAAGAGTTTATATGGCGTGAAACACACACCTCAGAAATGATATTTAAAATTTGATAGTTTTATGGATGAGCACGGCTTCAGCTTGTGTAATTATAACCATTGTGTTTATTTTAAGAGGTTGGATAATTATAGCTACATTATTTTATGTTTATATGTTGATGGCATGTTTGTAGTTGAGTCTAACATGAATAACATAAGACACTACAACATTTGGGGTCAAATTTCGATGCCAATTTGCGACGGCACTACCATTTGTGTGCGATTTGTGTGTTTTTTTCCAAGTACCCCTGATGTTGTCATAATAGCGATGGCACCATCGTAATTTCAACACCCGCTTGATTATAAACAAAAAAATAAATAAAAAGAAAGGCTCATTTCTAATTTTTGTAATTGCATACCGTCATGCATGAAGAGGGTCGCCCAAACTGTGGTATATTGGAATCTTGGTATATGGCAGCCACGACTTGAGGTAGGCATTTGAGCTTTGTCTTCTCATTAACTCAATTTCATTTTAATGGAATTTTTTCATTTAATGACACAATATGATTATTAATAGTGTCATTGTTTACATCTTTGCTTTTGGAATGCTTGATAACCCGCGAGCTTTGAGAACTAGGGCATCATTGATATTACCTTAAAGGCATTGTGTGAAGTGTTTGATCTCTCTTTTTTTTTTTTTGTTGATATTCACTATGTGGTACTCCCCGTTATGATCATTTCATGAGGAAATTTCTTGATGGCTCACGGGATGCAAGCTAGGGCATCATGCATTGTTTATGAGCTCATTGTTTAATACTGGCATTGTTTACATATTTGTATTTGGAATGCTTGATGACCCGCGAGCTTTGAGAGCTAGGGAATCATTTTTATTACCTTCAAGGCATTGTGTGAAGTGTTTGATGTCTCTTTATTTGTTTTGTTGTTGATATTCACTATGTGGTACTCCTCATTTTTCTTTGAGAAGTGTATGGCTTGACTATGCACATGCATAATTGTAGATCAGGGTCAATAGTAATAGGATTTCATTCATTGCTTAGATATTTTTTATCAAACCCCCATCTCTCTTTTATTTGCAGGTTCTGGATCACACAAGAGCACACTAGATTCATACCCGGGTCAAAAATTCATCACTTTAGGCAATGTCTGGTACCCTTATTATTTATGTTCATCCTCTTATGTATGCTTGTACTCTTGCATATTCTTCAGAAAGTTGGCTATTCTCATAGCCTGTGTGATTCCAGATGATTTTATCTTTCAGTTCCTTTCCTTGTATAGTATATACAAGTTATTTGGCATATATATATACATGTAATCTTTAGATGCAGAAATTTATTTTCCTTTACATGTATCTTTTCATGAAATGAGCACAAATTAAACAAGATCATCTAATAATGTAAAGTAGGGTACTGTAGTCACTCATCTAGTAATTAGGTTACCAAATTGGATGGACATGAAAAATATGGTAACAAGATCCATTACTAAGGATTGAAAATAAGTCTAAAATTCCCCAAACCTTTTGTTCTATGTGTCCTTATTGCCTTCATAATTTTGCTTCAACCCCTATAGGATGCCCAAGCCTAGAGGCCAAGGAAAGTACCTAAGAGAACTTGAAAGAAATATGAATGAAACCATTGTCCTTATGTGGGTAAACCCATATAAGTGTTCTTCCTTTGCATCACAACTCCTACTTGAGGATGCACAATCATGCATTTATGTTCAAGACTTATTATTACCTTGGTCTTTTTGAATCTTAGGATGACATCTCAATTGGGAAAGGAAAAGCAAAACCTTTCATAGACCAATCAAAACCAAGGCATGTGGGTGTTCTTCTGTTGTTCAGTTATACTCATAAAATATATGTACAGTTATAAAATTTCATGCCTTGAAATTTATAATGTGGTTCCTTAGCATAATTTACTATGCTAAGGAACTATGTTCAATGTCAAATGTGTTATCAAGCAACAATGTTTCACATCTCAAACCTCACAAGATTTTAAAGCTAGCATGCTATCAAAATAGAATGGCAGTGCTGATTCAATTCATCTACAGCCTCAACAACATGGCAACATTGATCCAATAACAGCAAATACATTACAAATGCCAAGCTCACGGTCTCAATGAAATAAACAGTGTATAAAATAATATATGGTATAACCTATCATATTATTGTTACTTCATCTATAGTTTTAATTAATGTATGTTTCTTTTGCACACTTTGGTGGGGACACCTCAGTAGAATTTGTCTAGGATGCTAGTTTCTAAATGCATAGAAAATTTAAAATACATGTCATATGAATACCATCACAACAAATAATAGTTTCTTAATGCATGAAAATATTAAAATACATGTCATTAAAATACCATCAAAACAAAGACAAAATGACATGTGAAAAATCTTGACCCAACACTAATGGAAAAAATAGAGGAAAAAATAGCCCAAGTTCAACAAGACGTTAAAACTAAAAGGCAGAGACAAGTTAGTAGATCTGTTTGTCGGTTGCCAAATAGATAGTCTTAACAAAAAAATGAACTGGTCATGGAAAACATTTAGTTATAAAAAAATTAGTAGAACAATAGAAACACCACATTTTTGTAATTTTATCTATAATATTAATAAGATCATGTGTTTGTGTTTGTCAAACAAATAAAGCCCTTCTTTCCCCAAAAAACAAAAAATAAAATAAAGCTCTTATTCTTCCAAAATAATCAAAAAAAGGAAAAGAATTGGCCAAGGAAAATATGTAGTTTGGGCCCCATCATAAAATAGTGATTAATCATAAAATAGTGATTATAGTATTAAAGATGGGTATAAGGCCCTCTTTCTAATGGAGCAAAACATGACTAAACAACAGGCATATATCCTATGTTGAAACAAAGTGATTCTACCAAAGGCATGATGTTTTTCTTGGCTAGCAATTAGCAAAAGGAATCTGACTAGTGATCGCCTTCATAAATTCAATATTTCCCAACCTTTTTAGTGTATGTTATATCAGGAAGAAATTGAAAATGTTGATCACTTACTATTATTATGCCCCTTTGCTCAAACTTGTTGGCAACATGTGGTGGGCAAATTGAACATCTCCATGCTATTTCTGAACAATTTGTGGGATTTTTCCAATCACAGCCCATTCTTCATTCCAAATCTTTCTTCTCATGTATTTGGCTCTATGCACAAGCTATGATTATTTGGGCTATCTAGTGGGAATGTAACAAGAGAATCTTTAGAAATTATGCTCCACCAGTGGAAGTTGTTATAAAAAAACTAGAGCAATCCATTTCAGAGGTGGTTAATTCGCATGTTAAAGATAAAATTTCCAATTACAAACTTCACAAATTGGGATACTAATTTTCTTAATTCATTGAATCTGATTCACACCCCTCCATTTATGATCCCAAATAGCAGAAAACAGAAGGGAGATCATTCAAAAGTTAGAGGGATTCCTCCTGATAATCATTATTTAAAGTTAAATTTTGATGGTTCTGCATGAGGAAACCCTGGCAAGTTTGGATGTGGTATGTTTCTTCACAATCATAGGGGTATAGTTTTAGCATTTAAATGTATTTGTTTACCCGATTAGACCAATAATATAGTAGAAGCATATGCCATGTTTACGGTTTCGAGCCTACTAGTAATGTTAATATTAGGAAACTCCATATACATAACAGTAGCAAGCATGCAAGCAAGCCTTGAAGATGATCTTTGTGAGAGGGGGGTCAATGTCAAAAGGGTGGCTACTATCTCCATCCTTCAAATGGAAAAAAATAAAGTGGAGAACAGCTATAATATGGATAAATAGATTCAGGATGATATTAAGGATATTAAAGCTAACTATAAG
>MU224393.1:562059-577063 GCA_018584345.1 Thuja plicata
GATGACTATCAAACTTGATGAAAGAACACATGATGTACAAACAATGACAGTCAATCAAGTAGACATGGAAAATCAATTACTACTTGTGAATCAGGAGATCAGTAGGAAAGACTTGGAGATTGTAAATATTAGATATGAGAATAGTCAGTTGAAAGATGAATTGAGATCTGAGAAAGAACTTAATAATAGAGTGAATGATCCCAGTGCAGCTATGAGATACTTTGAACAACTGGTTGAAGCATCAAGAAGACCTAAAGATTCTTCTGGATTAGGTCACACTAAACAACATATAACCACTGAATATGGAGAATCATCTAAGATAGGTGAAAGAAGGTATGTAAAGCCAAGAAACAACAAACCTATTTGCCACCACTATGGGAAACCAGGTCATACAGCAAACATTTGCCAAACCAAGAATGGTAAGTCCAATCCTAAAACTAAATTTAATGGTTATTGCTTTAACTGTAATAAGTTTGGACATCAAGCACGTGAATGTAAGACAAAGGCAAGAAAAACACCTAGACTCAATGGTAATTTCTATAAATATCACAAATATGGTCATAGAGCACAAGATTGCAGATCTAAAGGTAAACAACAGTGGACATCAAAGGCACAAGAGAAATCACCAAGAAAAGGCAATACTTACAAGTGGGATTACAACACATGGCATAGTTGTCATTACTATGGTGAGTATGGACATGTTCTAGAAAACTATATAAGGACACATTTCAGAGGAAATTCTAAAATTTGGATGAATGGAAGCCTAGTTTGTCACAGTTGTCTGAAAATTGGTCATACAAAGAAAGATTGTAAGATTAGGGTACCTGCTCCTACAATTGAGAAAATTAGAGCACAAATTAATAATACATGGGTTAAGAAGTATGAACCATGCAGAAGTGAAGCTAGTGAAGCCAAGGTCACCCAATACAATGGATCAAGTGATCACATCATCTCCAACTAAGAAAAAGAGGTATGTAAGGAACTGCATTTAAAATTCTTATCTTACATCAATTCCTAACATGTAATGTACCAAAGTCCATATTTGCAAATGTTAAGATGTACCAGGACATATTTTGAAGACAAATGTCAAGATGAGCCAATTGTACTATAGGTGTCGAGCACTAATCATGGACACTAAGGCCGAGTTCTTTAGTGTGTGTGCCGAGTTTTGTTGGCCAATTAAGTTTTGTGATGGACGAGTTTAGTAAGCCGAGTGGGATGCAAGTTGTGTTAAAAAGCTGAGGACAACTAGCTTGCACTAACTCAATGGGCAGAACATTCATTTCTTACCTACCTTAACCTTTAAAATTCTATAAAGGATGAACAGTTGATACTTCATTTTTACCTTGCAATTTTTACTGTTTATGGAGCAATTGAAGTAATTTGCATAATTAATCTTAACAAAGTTAGCATCGAAGATTTCGTCAGCATGTCATCGGCAATCCTAAGGTGAACAGTGTGAAGCGTGACTTGCCAAGGTACTCTGTTCTTCATCTTTCAAACCCTAATTTCAACATTATGGTTGAAATTTCTTCCACACCAGATAAGAGTATGGAGGGAGAACAAGAGAAAATTCAATTAGTATGGAATGATGAATGTGAACCTCTCAACTTTCGAGCCGTTCTTGAAAGTGCAATTCAGAGTGATTTAATGGGAGCCCTCTCATACATTCCACCCAAGGTACTTATTATCCATGATGTTTGATCATGTTACATGGTTAAGATTGGTGAAGTAGGTGATAGTGAATTAAGGAAATCCTACAGAAAATTATGTGTCGATGGAGTTCTGAAGGGAGAATTCAAACATTTAGCCGACAAAGGGTTAACTCGTGCCCTAGATTTTCCACAAGGTTTCAAAGATGAATGGATTAAGGTTATCCTTAGTCGAGTTCATGATATGTGTATGTGGTTGGATAATTGACCAGTCAAGATTACTAAAAACATGATTCATTGAGTGACTGGATATCCTGTAGTTAACGGGAAATGGACTATGAGAGATAACAGCAAAGAACAAATTACACTAAACACTGGAGCCATATGGAACAACAGAGGTATGACTCTCTATAATTAAAGACCTAGAACTTGTTTTAGAGTAAGAGTAATAGCACATAAGTTCTATCAGTCAAGTAGATTGGATAGTGTTCCTTATACAGCCATTGACCAGGCATGGAAAATTGTTAAGAAAAATCATACATATGATCTTGTCGAGCTACAATAGACACAATTAGCCGAGAACCTACCATCAATCAGAAAGGATAAAAGCTCATCATTTAAGTTTGGTTCATTACTAGTCTATATATTTTTCTACATTCAGGATATATTTTCTACATTGGGAAATATTGTTTGGAAAAAGGATAGACCCATTACAGTTTAGATTAGTGAATGTATTGAGAAACTAGGAAGTAATTTCAATAGCATTATGGGGAGCTATTTTGTAGAATTCAAGAAGAAAATGAGATTAAGAACTAGGATTCCTAGATCACTAGTGGAGAAGCACTATGAGGAAATATGTTTTCTAGTTGATACGGATAACACATATATCCAGGCTGTGACACCCAGGGTAAAATTCCTAGAACCATTTCCATATGAAATTAACATTGATGAAGCATCAGCTGCCATCATTTCACTCCTAGCCGAGGCAATTGATACTACTGCAGAGAGATTTGGAAATTTTGATGAAGCTAAAGCTAAAATTTCTCAAAGCTTGAATGAGGGAACTATGGAGAGGAAAAGAAAGAAAATTGTGAAAAATCTGAACAAAATGGTTGGTTTAGGTTGTGATGAAGAACCTGAGGATGCACCTTTAGGCCTAACCACAGACAAGGTGAGGATATATCTACAGAAGAGGAAGTGAGTGCATCAGAAGAGATCACTAAGAAAGCTAAGGGTAAAAGACCATCAATTGTCATTATAACCAAGCCGAGCAAAGCTAAACCTAAGGTTACAACTCCTGTAGCTAATCGTCTGAGGAAAGGAAGCTAAAATTGCTCCTAAGGCTGAGCCGAATAAGCCAGCAAAGAGACCTAGAAGGAAACTAGATTTGGGGACAGATAGTGATGATGAAAAGACTGAAATTGATGAACCCAGCAACATACCTAAAGCACAATTCAAGAAACCAGCTAGTATTGATGAGGTATGTGACACTTTGAGAAACTCAGCAGGGTTAGCAACTTTCAAGTTCATTAAGTATGAGAAATTGAATAATGTGGATAGGCACAAAGTTCAGGAAGCACTCTTGGATATGATGAGTACTTTCAAGTTAACTCCTACAGAGATAGGAAACCATGTGTCGAATGAACTATATGATTTTCTGTCAAGCAAATGGGAATTTTCACTTACCACAGAAAGACAGATCAGGGAAGGAACTCTAGCCAAGGTAATACCTGAGTTAACTTCAAAACAAAGAGCCAAGTTCATTGAGCAATACAAGAATAGGTTTTTTCCTAAGCTCAGAGGTTATGCAGTTCTAAAAAATGATATTGAAGGTGTAGTACAACAGAGCACAAGGATTTGGAAGGAAATATTTGGACTGGCCATTCCAAAAGATAAGAAATCTGGTGAGGGAACATCTAAGCAAAAGACAAAAGAAGTTGAATTGAAGACTACCCCTGAGCCACAAATGATTCAAGGTCAAATTGCTATAGAACAGGACAAGATCAAAGATGCATTAGACTCAACTAATTTTGTTGATCTGACTACGGACAGTCTGATAGATTTCATAGTTGATGATCCAAGAAATTTGAATGCCGAGGAACAAGATATGCCGAGTGGTACATACATTGATTCACCTATTAAGGCAACTGATACTGAAGAAGGAAATACCATAGCATCTGATGAGATAATTGAAGTTGTCAATGATCATAAAGGTGAGGAGAAACAACAAACAAATGCACAAGAGGTAACTTCATAGAATCCACCTATTTTAGAGGTTGTGAAAACATTTTTAAATAGTGGAGTAGTGATAACGGATATTGTTGATAAGCCTAAAGAAGAAGAGGTAATGCAAGTGTTGGTTGATCTACCACACTTTGCATCATCCACTCCTATAGGTCCTAAAACTGGTGGTATGCCCAATCCACAGACAATATTGATAGAATTAAAAGAGGCAATGGACATTGACACTCTCACAGGAAAAGGTATTATGCAGTCAAGCATAAGTTCACCAGAATTGAAGAAAAAGAAAGTTTTGAAGAAGAAGTCTCAAATTCTAGATGTAACATTAGATGAGGTCATTGTGATTCCACAATGGGATCCCAATGAATTATCTTTTGAACAAATAGGGACTCTTCAAGAATTGCTTAAGAGGAAGGAGAGACAGGAAGAGATGAAGATAGAACAAAAGAAAAAGCAGGTGTTGCATGACATCAAGGATATATTTGCAAAGGATTTTGACTTAGAGGATGAAATGCCTCAAGCTCCAATTATTGATGAGTTAGTTAACATTGTACAGAAGGTAACTGATGATGACATAGACAGTAATGAAAAACTTATACAATGGTCCAGGAGAAGATTTGAGAGAAAAGTTCTGGAGAAAATCTCAGAAGAGATTGCAATAAAACAGGTTAAACTTTCTATTCTTGTAGAAACTTTAGAGAAAGTTACAGCCAATGTTTATTCTTTGTACAGGAAATTATGTGATGTTGAATTTTTCACAAAGGATAATCTACAGCTTATTGAGAAGCTACAGTTAGATTTGAGATCAACTGGCACTACTTTGGGTAAGGATACTACTTCTAGTTCTTTACATCTTACTAATTTGATCAATGCACAATAGAGAATAGCTGAGCTTATGGCTGAAGATGGTCAAATTAGGGCCAAATTGATAATTATTCAGACAAGCATGTTTCCTCACTTGGAGGTAATACAGAAGGAACTTTTAATTGCAAAGGAGTTATCACAGATCAATGCAAATCTATCAACTGCAAAAAGTTTAGTGAGTCTAGCTTCCAAGCTAGATATAAAATTGGAAGTTATGAAGATTGCCAAGGAAAGATGGGATACTACATTTGAATCCACCCTGCAGCTTCATAAACAATTTTTGGATAAGTACAACTTAACCCCACCAGAAATTAGTGACAAAAACAAGGGGGAAGTTGGTAAGGAAGTTGGAAAGGATACATTATGATACATCAATACAGAATAGGTACGCTTGTATATATTTTTTGAAGGCATGTAAACTTTTTGTATGAATTATTTTGAGTATATTCCTAGGGGGGGTACTTAGTATACTTAGGCAAAATTTTGATGAAATAAATGGAAGTAATGATAAGTGTGTTTTTGCCACTAATATCAAAGGGAGAGATTGTTAATCTCTAAGTTCTGTTGATGATTAGTGACCAACACTTAGTCATTCACTTAGGCAGTTTTAGTTGGCTATCACTTTGGCGGAGCTAAAACTATGCAAGGCTGAGCAACATTGTCGAGCAGTATTCAGTTTGCCTAGTTACATTGCTGAGCTGAGTTACATTTTCAAGCTGAGTAGGATACAGAGATGTTAAGTGTCGAGTGACAGAGAAGTCAAGTGTCGAGCATAACAGTTTTTGTATACATGTCTGGAATGATTCAAACTTTGAGGATAAGTGATCTGGCCGACTTGTATAATCTTTTTGGGCCAACTTATGTATGCATTTAATATTCTTCTACGGAGTTTGTTATGCATTTAATTGTTTTATTCTATTCATGATCTATTGTAAACATTAATTGTAATACCATCAAGGTATGGGTATTAGATCTTGATCGTTGATCTAGATCTCGCTATCAGACTTGAATAGATATATTAGATTGCTTCTAAACCCTATTTGTTGGTGTGTAAGATCAGACGAAGTGTGTGGTGACTGCATTTTGAAGTGAAATGCACAGAGGGTTATTTTTCTAAGAAGCAAAGATCAAGAAGAGAGACAACATAGTGAACAGCAGAGTAAAGTTAAATCATATTGTGAGATCATAGAAGGTACTGGAAAGAGGAGATCTATCATCAGCATCAGAGTGCATAATGAAGGATCAATACTTGAGACATTCTAATCATTGTATCAGGTGAAAATATCTTAACAAAGTGGTTCTAGCAGACCTTTCTAAATCTCCTAACAGAGTGCTTACTTTATTGTAAGTTGAAATCCTTTCACAGGGTAGATTGTAATGATCTTTAGCTCTTAACCGGGCAGACCTTTAACAGGGTAGATTGCATTTTGTAATCAACTTGTGTAGCCTTAACAGGAACACTTTATTACTGCAGTAGTGGAGAATTTTTTGGGTGTCATCCCCACCCCAGTTTTACCTATTTGGGTTTCTAGGTTACCAATTTCTTGTGTTATGAGTTATTTATTTCATTGTGTGGATGCTATCTGATATTACATTAGATTCATATATGCATGAATGTGGATCAGTTTGTTTTAAGTGTTTAATTTTGAAGATCTGATTCACCCCCCCTCTCAGTATCTTCCTTTCCCATTATTATATTTCCAACATTATGATCCCTAAGAATACATCTTAGAGGTCTTAAATTGTCGTAAAGGGTCATAAGAAGCTCCTAGGAGGGGCCAGATGAGCTTCCACCTTCACATGGTTGGCCCTATTAAGTAGAGAATGTTAAACTATTCTTGAAACAAAGAGAAGCTCAATACTTTAAGGTCTCATTCCATCAATGCACGACAAATTTTTTTTATTTTTTTTTTAATATAGCATATTGTTGCAATTATGATGATATTCAGAGAATGATTGATGCCAAAGCACTACATGTGACGTCCAAATGTCAAAATAATCTGACACATGGATGTTGCATGTACAACATATCTGTCATAGACTTGTCATACTTGTGACACACATAATGTGTAACGATGGCAGGTTGACCATTCTAGCCGGTGTATAATGTGATGGTCAATACCATCATAATGGTGACAGTATTCAGAGAATGTCTAACACCAAAGCACCAAATGTGACATCCAAATGTTGGAATAATCCAACAGCTGGTTGTCACATGGACAACATATCCATCGCACACCCATCATAATAGCGACACTCATAATGTGTAACGATGGCATGTTAAACATCGTAGTTGTTGCATATTGTGACAGTCGAGACCGTCTCAATAACAACAGTCATACTAGCCATCGGTGATTCTGACACCAAAAATGCAACACCGGTCTATGTCGCTTGCCCGACGTGGTAGTGTCAAAATTGCAACACATATCTGTCGAAAAGATGTCTCAAATGTACTAGTGAGAGAGTTAAAACAATAGTTATAAAAAAAAATTTCTATGAAGGATTTGGGGGAAGAAAAACAAATCCTTGGTATGAAAATTTGCAGAGATGGGCAAAACAAAAAATTAACTCTATCTTAGGTTAATTATGTTGAAAAGGTGTTGATGAGATTCTCTATGGAGAATGCAAAAGCTGTCAGTACACCTTTTCCTAGTCATTTGAAATTGACTGAGGAGATCTGTCCAAAGACACAAGAGGAGGAAGAAAAAATATCCAAGGTACCCTATTCTTTAGATGTAGGCATTTTAATGTATGCCATGGTATGCACTAGACTTGACATTGTACATGAAGTGGGAGTTGTTAGTAGGTATATGAGTCAACCTGGAGTTGACCATTTGAATGTGGTAAAATGGATTCTCAAAAACTTGAGAGGTACATCCAATAAATGTTTTTGTTTTGGAAGATCTAGTACTGATTTAGAAAAATATGTTGACTCAAATTTGGTAGGAGACATTGATACTCGACAAAGTACAATAGGATATATTTTTACTGTCGATTGGACAACAGTGAGTTGGATCTCTAGGTTGCAAAAGGTGGTTACTTTATTCACCACAGAGGCAGAGTATGTAATTGAAATAGAGGCAAGCAAGGATATGATATGGCTGCAATATTTCATGGAAGAATTGAGAAAATACAAGTTAACAATTATTTGTTTACGGATAGCCAGAGTGTCATTAATCTTGCAAATAATTTTGACTTGCATTCAAAGATAGAATACATACAGTTGAGGTATCACATCATTTGATTGTCAACCATTTCCCTAGGTTGACTCGTCAAGCATGTTTTAGGGTTAGCTTTTTTTATAAGAAAAACAATGTTAGGGTTATGGCTTGTTAGAGTGAAGAAGTATTGTAGCGTTTTGCAGCAGTATTGAGTTGCAAGGGATTGTTGGTTGTAATCAATTGAAATAACTGGATAATAATATTTGACTCTTTGTTTTGTGGATGTAGCCCAAGATTGGGTAAACCATGTTAAATTTGTCTCTTCTTGTTCTACTTTTGTGTGCTTTATTCATTTGCATTATTGGTTATATTTGCATGTAACTGTTAGATTTTTGTCTAATAATCATAATATGGGGCAACGACCCCCAAAAAAATTTGGTTAACTCGTCAAGCATTTTTTGGGTTAACTCGTCAAGCATTTCCCTAGGTTGACTCGTCAAGAATTTCCCCATGTTGACCTGTCAAGAAATTTTTAGGGTTAGGGTTTTTTTATAAGAAAAATGGTGTTAGGGTTATTGCTTGTTAGAGTGAAGAAGAGTTGTAGCATTTTGTAGCAGTATTGAGTTGCAAGGGATCACTGGTTGTAATTGGTTGAAATTAATGGATAATGATATAGCACTCTTTGTTTGGTGGATGTAGCCTAAGATTGGGAGAACCACATTAAATTTATGTCTTATTTTTCTACATATGTGTGCTTTATTCCTTTTTCATTAATGGTTGTATTTGCATGTAACTGTTAGATTTCTATCTTCTAATCCTAACAAGGACAATACAAAAGTAGAGAGGTTGAAAAAAACCCAGTCTAAAGTGAATGGGAGAAACCCATTAGGATTCATGCTATTTTAGAGGTCATTGTATACTTTTATTGATATCAAGGTCATATTATGGATAGCTTTTAGCTGACCATTTACACTATGAAGAACATATGTTGATAGACTACATTGGCATATGTTATATATATTTGTGAACTATCTAAGAAATAAAGTAACAATTAATATGAAGAAACTCATAATTAGTGACACAATCACCCAAGTTAATGTGTGTCCAAGGTAGGGATGGTGATCTAAATAGGTGTTTGATCCTCAATGAAGATATCATTATAAGGAGCTTATACCACGTAAACATAGTTAGCACTTCATTTGGTAAGGAATGAAAATTAAAAAATAATGTTGCAAGGGTGCTAATATTGAGTGGAAGTTGGTCTTATTTTTCAAATAAACATGAGTACAATTAATTGGCTTTAATTATCTATTTACTACCAAGTTATATATTCCAAAGTACATAAACAATGTGTTAGTAGCCCAAATCAATGATATAATAATATGACTGATGTGTATCCATTAAAAACAATTTGGGAAACATTTAAGGTTTATGAATAACAATAATTAATAAGGAAAATGAAGCAATTAATATTGTCTAAAAGGTAGTGATACGAGTTGAACAAATGCAACAATTAAAAGATGATTCAAATACATTGATCTAGTCTCTAAGACATAAATTCCAAATGACAGTGATTGGAGTTTGTAATATATAGTAATTATGTATTACAAAGGTAGCTATTAGTAAACTAGTGATTATTTTTATATATTAAAGAGTGAGATTAACCTTAAAGGGTAGAAAATCTATATTAGAAGGTATTCATTGCATTATAAAGGCAATGGTCATCCTTCTCAAAGGGAGTGACCTTATGAAAGGAAGGAATATAGTTCAAAGATTTGTTGAAGATAATAAATAGTATTTTAGAAAGCATCAACTATGATAAAGAGTGGATAATGAAAAGGTGGTGACATTTATAAGGGTTGTCTTTCTCGCAACTTTTCACTAAGTTATGGAGATATAAAAGATGATTGTGAATTAAGGAGAAGAATGTGGTTGAGGTGTAAACAAGTAATATCAAATATACAAAAATAAATTCATGGCTGGTATATAAGAATATTTGACAAGGGTACGTGTGCATTTTTAAGAAGACAAAATATGAAAATAATGGCATCAAATTTGTGAAAAATGACATGAATATGCATGTATGTGTGTGTAAAGGTCACTATGTTAGACTTTAAGGTAGGACACACAACTGAGAAGGGTGGTGAATCAGTTGTGTCACAATATCATCAACCTTTAACCAACTTATAAACTTTAATCTTAGGTTTGAATGATGAACATGAAAGCAAGATCATAACACAGTAATCAACACATAACACCAATATTTTTGACATGGAAACCATGTTAGGGAAAAAAACCACAGTGAGGATCAAACCCACAAGATGAATGTACTTTGTTAAAATCACTATACCTTGTTAGGGTTATTAAAAAGGGGAATTCACATGCATTCAAGCACACTGCCTAGAGTGAGTGTTCAAATACAACAAGGATCTCAATCCCAATGAAGGCCCACTACCTTACAGTAATCTCTGATTACAATTCATAGAGGATATATTGTCCAAGCTCACGAACTGAAAAATAGCATCTCTGATATGCCAAAATAGTTCCAATGAAGTGAAATAATCTCTAACTCAATTGCAGATTCCACTCATACCTCTTCTCTTCAGCATCTCATACACTCTCAATCATCCTCTCATCCTTTTGCACTTACAAATGATTACATATTTATATACATTACATTAATTTATTTTTAACTAGGTCGGCTAAGGGCATAATTACAAAACATTAATTCATTACATCTTAATACTCAATGTGATCCATTGAATGCTAGCTAAGACATAACAATGATCCATAACATCTTCGAACATGCTCTAGATCTATAGATCACACCACAATCCTTCGCAACACACTACATCACCAAGTTTTCCAATAACACATACGAACATCAAGACGCCACACAAAATTCACCAAATCCGATCACATAATCCAACACAATCCAAAAACACAAATAAAACATGATCTAGAAACATCAATACGAACATATCTATCAATGTGAAATACCAAGACATCAATACGAACATATCTATCATAGAATCCATACACTTCTTTACTCTGTTCATAAGGAACACTAATCAACAACCATTGTCATAAAATAAAATTAGCTTGCCAACATCAAAATCACAAACCACTTGAGCTGAGGATACACATCCAAATTCTTAACTCACCACTAGGTTAGCAACCAAGAATATTGCATAATCGATCCATATCGATCCAAATACTGAAACATTGTCACAGTCTGAACAACCAAAATAAAAGTCTCTGATAAATCCATCATAACTCTCTCAAATAATCATACGATCATATGCCACTTGAAAAAGATCAAGTACAAATAGCCCTGAATACAACTGAATGATCACAACATTATATCTTCAATATAGTAGTTGTACCATAGAAATTATCTCACTGAATAAACCAAGAATATTGTCTTCAACAGTGGGAATATGTTGACATCAACAAAAAAACATTAATGTTAGCACATATATGCACAATCTGAATAACATCCCAACAATCTCCCCCTCTTGCATTTATGAAAGCATATGATGTGAAAAACTAAATCAATGCACAAAGAAACAATATCAGCAATATCCATAATATGACATACTCGTTTTACAATCCCTTCCCAACATGCTTACTTTTCACATGAACATCTCTCCCCCTTTGACATCAATGACAAAGGCACATGTATGCACTAAGTCATAGAAGCCAAAAATCTAAATAAAAAATCCCTCAAGAAAACATCTTTGAACAACATACCTCATGAACTAGTCATGAAACATTCACTACACACTACTCCCCCTAAGAACTAGCCACCAAAACATCAATCCATAAGAATGAAATATAAGTAAGAACATTGGACTGATGCATCTCTAGCTCTGATCAGGAGGGGTAATCATCCCAATATTACCTCAGAGATACTCAAAAGTATCATTTGGGAAATGGCTTCATGAATTTATCTGCAATCTACTCTTTAATAGACACATACTCCAATCTGACTTCTTTCTCGCTGAATTTATCTCTCAAGAAATGATATTTGATAGAAATATGCTTTGTCTTTGAATGCAACATAGGGTTCTTTGAAATATTTATAGAACTTGAATTGTCACAATAGATAGCAATAGGATCATTGATGATGAACTATAACTAATTAAATGTTTGAAATTGATAAGTTGATGATCACCGAGCTGCAGAAAGTAAATGCAAGACATTAAATCAATTAATGTATTGCATTATCATTGATGTCAACTTGATATAATTTGATTGGTCATAAACATATTGTCATAGACTTCAAGAAACCAAAGAGATAAAGTTTATGTTATTGGTAAACATAAAAATCCAGTGTACACCGAGTGACAATAAACACCGATGGACAGTGCACACCGACGAACAAAGAACCCCAAGCAGTCACTGTGTATACCGAGCACCGCAACCCCGAGCATAACTGAAGTGAACCCCGATCAATTCACAGTGTTGACCGACGGATAGACAACACTAACTGACACTGTTTATGCCCGAGGAAAACTAGAGTTAATGACTGAACAAACTAAGAGTTGATCACCGATCAGAACTGGAGTTAGAAAATGACAAAATACTTAGCTCGCAGAGGCTATATATAGAGTTAACTGATTGATTGATTTGTTTTCATCGACCAGTTGAACTAAGGATTTAAAGCTAGTTTTATTCTCAGTTTTCAAGGAGAAATCTATGGAATAAAACTAAAGCAAAGCTTTAAAGATTAAAGAAAATGCATGATGAGATTTGTGGATCAAGAAAGAATCTACGTCAAGAACAAGAAAGACAAGGAGATTGAAACGGTGAAATCATGTCTATATAAAGAGACAAGTAATTCATTATAAAAGAGAGGAATGTTGAATATAATTCTAGTGAAGATAGAAGTCTTCATGCAGATCTGATCATACAGGCTGAAGAACAGAGCCAAGAATTCTGCAGACACCGAGCAATAAGAGCATTCACCGAGCAGAAAAGAACAAAGAGGGGAGCAAAGGAATTGAAGAACATATTGATCAAAGATGTATTATGGACTTACAATAGATCTAAAAATCTGCAAAGTAAAGTTGTATTATTGAACAGATCATTTATTGTTTCAGTTTAACCATTGATTCAGAAAATCTCTTAACTGAGTGGGATTTAATAGTCCTTAATGTATTGAGATACTCAAGAGTATCAAAAGGTTTTTTCTTGTTGACAGCATAGTGAATTCCTAAGGTCAAAAGACTAACAATGGTTTTAAATCCTCTAACAAGGTCGCACTTAACAGTGTGTTTGTAACCTTTAACAGGGTTGGCTCTTCATCGAGCTCACTTCAGAAGAGCGAAAATTTTGGGTTACCGGTCCCAAGTAGTTTTTCCCTTAATAGGGTTTCCACGTTAAAAATCCATGTGTAAAATGTGTATATGGTTCATTGCTTTGATTTTTTTCTTTACACATTACTAAAATAGGATGGGTTGGTAAACACTAAGTTTAATTGTTGTTATTTGGGAAAGCTTAGAAACAGATAAACAGTATATTCACCGAGCAGTATAAATTTGTTAAGATTACACAAGGCATACATCTTGTAGGAATGAATGATAACTGAAGGTATTATATTTTGGATATAAGTTCAGGTTGAATTATTGGATTAATTTTTGAGGCCACTGATTCACTCCCCCCCCTCTCAATTATTCTAACAATTGGTATCAGAGCTAGTGTGCTTGGAAGAGAGTTTCAAGAATCAAGCTAAATCACAAGATGAGTAAAAGGGATGTGCCTAAGTTGAAAAAAGACAACTTTGCATCATGGAAAAGAAGGATAAGACTCCACCTATCAAGTATTGGAAATGATGTCACACAGTACTTGGATACTAAATTTGTTTTACCTATAGGACCTCTGACAGTTGATCAATTAAGAGAGAAACATGAACACAATTCTATGATGATAGAAATTGCTTCTTCACTCTCTGATGTTGAATTTGAAGATGTCAAATCATGCACCATTGCAAAGAAAATGTGGGACAAACTCAAGCTAATACATGGAGGAGATAAAAATGTGTTGAGAGATAAATATGAAAGCCTAAGAGGAAAGTTTGATGACCTAAGAATGAAAGAAGGAGAAAACATCACTCAGTATAGTATCCGAATCAAAGAGGTTGTTAATGCTATCAGAGGAGTAGGAGGTGTACTTGAAGAAGAAACAGTGGTAAGTAAAATTTTGAGAACCTTACTACATGTTTATGCTATTAGAGTATCTGCAATTCAAGAAATGAGAGCAGTAGCAAATAACAATGTTACTCTTGATAGTTTGATTGGTAGACTTATTTCATTTGAGATGAATAACTATGACAACAGTGTCTTACCAACTATTGAGTCTGCATTCAAATCTTCTTTGAAAATAATTAAATCAAGTCATAAACACACTATGAGAAATGATAGTGAAAGTGATAGTGATGAAAAGGTAGATATAAAGTTAAATTACCATTGGTATGTTTTAATTGCAAAGAAATTGGACACTTTGCTGCTAGATGCCCTAACAAGAGAAAGAATGAAAGAAACAATGACAGATCTTATGAAAAGAAGTTTGATAGAAGTGATGAGTGAGACTATAGAAGTATTCGACACTCTAACAGAAGAGATAACCGAGACTACAAGAACAAAGGCAAGAAGGCTTGTTACCTGGTTGATAAAAAATCTGAAAATACTGACACCGAATCTGATGAATAAATTAAGGTAGTATTTGTTGTTGTGAAGGATGATTTAGATGAAGAAGAAAGGTATGTTGAAACTGCACTTGTAATACCCACCTCCTAGGTTGCTTTTCAGTTTGTGGATGCCAAACTCTTTTAGGCATTTTGGACGTATGTGTTGATTTAATCAAATGGTTTAGATGATATTATGTGTTACATTTCAGTATGTTATTGATCCATTGTTAGTATGTTATATCTTTTATGTATATGTGATTTATGGTTGTTTTATGATGCTTATGTATATGTTAGGATTTCATTTTGATTATGGTTTTCTGACAATATTGACCTTAGATTTATATGCACATGGATCATTGTATGTTTTCATTACTATTTGATGTGCTTGGTATGGT
>MU224393.1:620003-652474 GCA_018584345.1 Thuja plicata
GGTTTTACTTGACAAATCCAGAATTGCAATTTAGAGAAACAAACAGCGGATTTGCAAAAACGAGAAGTGTCACTCCCAAAACCGGGAAGTGTCACTTCCAATTCCTGCAAACAAACGGGGCCTTAGTCCAAACATGTTCATGATGTACTTGGGGATTGTATTGATGAAATTGTCCTGAAGTGAATATTGTCTGAGATAGTGTTCTGAATCTGATCATTGTTTCTCAGATTGATTGTGATTTGAGCCATTATATCTGAGTTTGCTTATATAAAATTTTCCCTCCAATCTGGAGAATATTATTTTAAAATTCACTGTTTTATAAGCTGGTATATTCCAACTATGTTGTGTTTTCCTGTTTCCTCATTTCATTTGTTTACACTTTACATATTTCCATTCTAAACACTCAAGATCCAGCAGATATTTTTCCTTTTTCCTATGTAGATAATCACTAATCTGCAATGGCAATGGAGGATGGCTACAGGAAACACCTTGCATGGAAGTATGGCGTACTAGGGAAGGCCAGGAGCATGGTGGATTACAATTTTAGCAGGGTTTATTATGAGATGAGGAATCCATAGATTCTAATCTCACCTTCCTCAGATTTGTGAACGGGACGTGAAGTTGAGCACCTGTTTTCAAGTGCATCATGAAGTGAGGTAGGAAATGGCCCATTAAAAAAATTTAATATAAATAAAATGTATAAGCAAGAGGGAAGGAAAAAAATGATGCGGTGATGAGTTCCAACCCCAAACCAACCCCAAACCATCTATAGATCTTCAACTGGCCCACACATTTGGCATCCCTCCATTGAGGTTAATTCTAGCCATCTTCATTCCTTTTCAAATTTATTTGTTCCACACAATGTTCCAAGAGCATGTCATTCACTTCAAGGCATCACTGTAACATTTACTTCAACTAGTTGTCAAAGAAGAAATCTCGGATTGTTCACTTGGATTGCAATAGTGATGCCATCGATCATCTTGAACTTAAAAAGAAGAAGCTTAAAAGAAAAACTAGAATTAATCACTTTTGCTCCAAGTGGTGTGCAAATTTTTTCCAAATTTACTTTGATGGTTTTGCTAGATCTATATGATGTTTCTCAAAGCCTGATAGGGCAAGACCAATAATAACTTTGGCATTAACATCTACGCTCTGCCATTCCAGTACTTTACTAGCGTATGTAGGAAGTTTCTCATTTCTCATTTCCATATCCAAGTGTAAAAATTGAAGCCAAAATATTTAGCTAACAATATTTCTATTTTGGGAAAATATAGAAGCCCAAATAATGAAATTAACATTTTTCAAATCTTAGTTACTCCTTGTCAAATTTCAGATTTTTAAGTAAACCTTTTGGACATTGGTCTACTAATAATATCTTAGAAAATCCTCGGGTCTAAACCCTAACTATTTGAATTGTTCCAAAATTGAAAACCCTATTCATAGTTAGCTCAATTTGGACTCTTACCACGGATCGCTTTGCCCTGGCCGTTCAAGTGGTAAAAGAACAATTTTTCAAAATATTTTCATTGGGACTTGATTGTAATTTTCTTTTACAGCAAAGGAAATCCATGAGTTTTAGAACAAACACAAGGCTCTTCTTCACTACAGTAAAAAATGGCATGATATTTCCTTTGTAAAAAGGTGAATTTTTCCCTAGCAAATGGCACAATTTTTCCTCGAAAAACAAATGTTAATAACTTGGGATTTCTACCTACAATTCATTTATGCCACTATGGTAAAACTCTCTTTCATGTAATTCCCTACTTTGATACCATAGTGTAAATTAAGAATAAAAACAATGCATGAAGAATGCATGATAAATAATCTAAAAATAATAAACAAATACTAGAAACAAACTCATCTAAATTACGACGCTCAAGTGACTATTACAAAAGTAAATCTTAACAATCTCGAATGGAATTAGATGCTAGAGGGCACAGAGAAGATGGCAAGCCTTACTTCATGCTTTCAAAAGATGGCAATGGAAGACATCAAAGAAAAAATTCAAGATGTGTTGAGGTTTATGCCTCAAGTCATTCAAAGGAAGAGAAACTAGTACCCAAGTAAAAATAAAAATCTAACATTTAATTTTTAGCTAAATACTAGAAACTTGAAAGTTTTAGGTTGTGAACCTATACTTGTATACTTCTTTTTTTGAAATGTTTTAAAATTTATTTGTTAAAACACAGCCTTTGGTAAATATTCTAGGTTTGACAAATCAAGATGGTATCTAGTGAATTATATCTATAAGACCATGGATATGACATATAATTCATCATAGATGAATGAACCAACTCCACCAACCAATACATACCTTGGTTTACTACCTAAACCAAATATTTTGCTTCTTTGATTTTATATGGCTGATGAGGAGATCATGGCAAGCCTTACTTCATGCTTAGAAAGGATAGCAATCAGCCGGTTGGACTATCAAATAAGTCAATATCATGTTCACTAATGAAAATCTCATTGTATTGGGGAAAGAAGCAATAGTGATCAAAGCATTGGAAGAAGATATATTTAAGGAATCATTTGCTACTCATAAAGGTTCTGATTCACTTTCTAGTCTGAGACTTGAAAGTACTTGCAATAGGAAGGGGAAAGGGCGTGTAGATTGCAACATATGGTAATGCTTATATACTAGCATAGATATCTTAAATACATCTACCTAAAAGATATCAAAAGATATCAATCTCAATATGCTTATATTGAATTTATGACATAAATTAGATAAGCACCATGAGATTGATCTCACTTAATGTCTTTTATTTTGATGTGTTTATGTCTTTAAGATATCAATGCTAGTTTTATTTATTGAATTTTAGAAAAAATGTTATCTTATTTAATAGATGTCTTTAAATAAATAATATATTCCTATGTTCATATTTTATTTTACATTAATTTTGTAATAGGACTTGAAAAATTGCTAATTTACTTGGGTTAGGTGCCCAGGGGCAGCAAAAGGGAGTCTTGAAAGCCCAGATTCCAATATCCAACCGGTTCACTCAATCTAAAATTACTATTTCAATACATTATTTACCCAAGTTACCGATTCGTCTGACTTGCCTGGTGGAATCAGGTCTGATACGTTTTGGATTCGGATTCGTTCTAGAATCCCCATGGAATTGAACAGGGTTCGATTTTTTCCATCTGAAACTCATCTGCTTTTTTCCTAACGATTCTAACAGTTTCCACGGTTGATGTGGCATATCCAACACAATTCTAAGTGGATTCCAAAAGACTTTGGATGTTTGGCGTGATTTTCAAAAACATTTTCCCCTTTTGCAAAAGGATTAAAACCCTAAACAATTGGCATTTCATTTTAGTTTCATTTCTATACGGTCATTCTATGCATTTTCCTTCCTCTGAGCGCAAAAACATGAGTAGACAGGAAGTTTTCTTAGGCAGCAGACATTGATGGTCGCAGACGGGTTTGAACACTTAGCAGAGGACAGGTTGTAGACACAGGTAGAAGATCCCAAAGTCCGCACTCAGATAGAAGATCGTTGACTGGATTTGAGACGGTCGACAAAAAGAGGCCACACAAGGGTATTTACTTTTCTAAGTCTAATGCATTGTAAATAAATTAAAATTTGGCAGATATATCATCGATAAGTAAACTTATCACGATAAGTTGGAGGCCGCAATAAAACACTTAAATTTTTCACGGAGTACATATCGCCGATAAGTTTCAAACTTATTGCCGAATAAACATAAACTAATCACCAAAATATCAGCGATATTTTGCCAAAATATCTGCCACAGTCTGCTAATAGGGACTTATGGCCCAAAAAGTTGTTATTTCACATTTTCTTGTTTGCAAATTGGTGTTTGGGAGAGGAAAAAAGGGTTTGAAGGGGAAAAAATGTGATTTGCAGCATTTTAGAGCAATTTGCAAAAACATGCATTTCAAATTAAATTTAATCAATTTTTTAAATTCCCGATATTGCCGATAAGTTGCCGATTTATCTCCGATATTTTCCCGATATTTTTTTTGTTGCCCTTGGCGATAAGTTGCCGATAACGATATTTTGAACTATGATTGTAATAATCAAATTTTATAGTTTTTTAAATTTTATAATTTTATATTAATAATTTTGCATTTGTTTCAATAATAAAAGTTTTTAATATTTGCTACTTTTTCCTTTCATATTGTTTATTATTAAATTTAATAATACATTCATTATTATACATTTTATATTTAAGCTTTTAAGTTTTTAACTGATTTTATTATTTTATAATTATTAAATTATTATATATTAATATAAATTAATTTTAAATTTTATTATATAATATATATTAAAATTTAATATAAATTACTTTTAATATTTTAAATGGTATTTAAATTTAAATATTTAATATTTATAATTGTAACCCTCTAACTTTGTCAAATTTTCAATAGGTTGCTAGTTCCTCTTCAGCTGAGCAAAATTGGAGTACATACTCCTTTATCCACTCAGTCAAATGCAACCGGTTGGCAGCAAGTAAGGCGGAAGAGCTAGATTATGTGCATTCCAACTTGTACCTTCTTACTCATACACAAAATCAGTACAAGGATGGGGACACATAGTTGTGGGATGTAGATCCAGAGCGAACTGATTTGGATTTTTCACTAGCCACACAATCTCTACATTGTGTGGAGTCAGATAGCCAACGTGCTTCTAGTTGTGCAAGCGATGGTGGGGTTGCATGTGGTTCCACTAATCTACCTACATCATCTAATGTCAATGATGATATTTATCTTGATCTTGATGATGACCCCTATGATCCTGATTACTAATACTCTAATTGTATAATTTTACCAGTTGAACCAATGAACAATGAATTTGATATATCTATCATAATATTCAAGTTTTGCCATACCATCCAAAAATGGAGTGCAACGGCTATGGAGGCAACGGCTATGGAGGAAGGAATTTTTGGGGAAACCAGGTGGCTCATGGTAGGTTACAAAGGGACTCTCGCTGGAGATCACATTCCAAACCAATGCCTCACAACGGAGTCTTTAAGAGACAGAATCGCGTCAGCATTCAAGAGAGCTTTCGGAGTCATGAGGCTCATCGAAGATGGCCGATCAATCATCAAGCCCATAATGATTCTAGGAAGCTTAGAATCAACAAAAATAGGGATTGGCAACCACCAAGACAAGATCCGTCCCGAAACTCATTTAGAGGAAGGAATGGTGGGAATCTGGAGAATGGGATGCATGCTACATGGCGATCGACCGGATCTTTGCTGCAACCTCACAAGTTCAGCTTCAAGCAGATAGAAGAGAAGTTCTGGCGTCCTAAGGATACGGAGAAGGTCCCCCCCCAAAGCACAGATGGTCTCTCCAGCTCCACGAGAAGTTATTAAGGTAGATAGCACTATCACTGTTAGGGCCTCTACATTATTGATTGAGAATAAGCAATGGGAAGAATCTGTTATAAGATTACAAGAAACAACTTTTTTTTATGAAATGGATAGGCCCATGGCCATCCTTACAAAAGATTCAAACCTGATTAGAGGGTAACTGGGGAAGGGATTTTGAAATCAAAACCCTATCAAACAAGTTCTTGCTAATCATTTGCCCTACAAAAATGGATAAAGAGTGGATCGTAAAGGGTGGGCCTTTCACCATAGATGGAAAAGGCATTTACATCTGTGATTGGAGGCCTAATTTCAATCCAGATCAGGAAGAAGTGGAAAACATAGCAGTCTGGCTGAGGCTTAGAAACCTTCCTTGGGAATATGAAAATGTAGAAACCCTAAAGCTTATTGGAAACTCTGTTGGAAAATTTTTAACCTCTCAGGAAGTGGTGGATAAGAATGATTTTTATATTTATTCCAAAGTATTGGTTAAAATACAAAAATGTTATGAGATTCCAGAATTTGTAACGCTCGGATCAAATAAGGGAGAATGGAGATTGAAGAGGCTAATGAAAAAGGCAAAGCCTTGGCAGTAAATCAAAGTTTGGATTTAATCAAACTGATAGAATGCTCTAGAACTCGACAACCCCTATGGTCGATTCAATTCGAAGAAGAGATGGTGGATATTAGAGCCTTAGGGGCAGAGAATGACTAACATGCAGCCTTCTCTCAGACCTTCTCAGATAAGGAAGGTAGAGTGGATAATGTAATTGTCAGCCCTTTACTTGGGGCAATATAGAAAACGAGCTCTCCACCCAAGTAGTAAGGGAAATCCCCTTTGATTCTCATAAGGACAGTCACTCGGAGTTGAATGTAGGATTGGTGGTATCTGTAGTGCCAGATACAGGAAGCAGGCATGCAAACCCCCAAGAGCTCCATGAAAAAGTTGACTGATAGGGGATGTAAACCAGATTTCACAGAAGCAGGGATTTACCATTCCGAGAACGAAGATCAGATTATAGAGGGTGAGTGCTTTGAACAAGTAGAGCAATGTAAGGATATCCAGATCACCCCTATTCGTAATCTGGATGAATCCATGGAAGAAATGAAGGATAAGGAGGACAAGGATTGGATTTCTGAGTCCGAAGAGGGAATTGCAGATGCAATAAAGGATGACTTTGGATTATTAGATCAGCTAAACTTCCTTGAGGAAAGAAACATCAGTCAGTCTCAGTCCTTGCTCACCAAACCTAACATCAAAGAAAAAGGGAAAAGAGGACCAAGGTCGGTGAAGGCCAAACTGGCTATTGTTGGTAGTGCAGCAAACTAGTCTAAATTAACTAGATCGGGAAGAGGCGGATCCTCTTCCCGGAAGCTATGAAGCTCCTCTCGTGGAATGTCAGGGGCTGCAATGCCTCTGACAAAAGGCGCTTGGTCAAAAGATGTCTTGATCAAACCCAACCTGATGTGGTTTTCTTACAAGAAACAAAGTTAAGTGATTTGGGGGTGCAACAATTTACTAGGAAATTTCATTTATGGGAATGTCTCTTTACAGATGTTGAAGGTGCGTCAGGGGGGATGGGTATTATGTGGAAGGATGCAGTGGTTAAAGTTAGTAAGATAGATGATGGTAATAACTAGCAGCTTGTTCAGGTCCATTCTTTTCAACACAAGATCAACTTTTTTGCTATTAACATTTATAACCCTTGCAACCCCTTAGGAAAGCAACAGTTATGGAGGTTCCTCACGGACATAATTTCAAGACTGAAGGATAGCCTCTTCATGATAGCAAGGGATTTCAATGCCATTTTGTCTCCAGATGAGAAACTTGGGGGAAAGGGATGGATGAGTCTGAGTCAGAGGGATTTTGCAGATTTTGTAACTTCAAATGAATTACAAGATGTCGATTTCAAAAATGGAGCCTTTACTTGGACTAATAGGCGTAAAGGTTTCACAAATATTGTTGAGAAGTTTGATAGGTTTCTCCTGGGAGAGCGCTGGGTGGAAACTAATTGGCTATGTCAAGCTGAAATACTACCTATTACTGGTTCAGATCATTTTCCAATATGTCTTAGAATTATTGAAGATGCTGCTCCGGAGCGTGCTCCTTTCAGGTTTGAAAAGATGTGGTTATGAGTTCCTGACTCCTGGGAGCTGATTGAAAGATGGTGGAAATCTGCTCCGAAAAGATCTAGTAATTATGCTTTCATCTTTTTTTAAAAATTGAAATTCATTAAAGAGAATTTAAAGATCTGGAATAGGGAACATTTTAAGAATATTTTTGAGGAGAAATACAAACTGGAAGCAGAACTGGCTGCTCTGAATGAAGTTACTGCAGCTGGAGGGATGGATTTACATCTATTTAATCAAGAGATAGAATTAAGAAAGAAATACTCTGAGATTTTGCATAGAGAAGAAACATATTGGAAACAGAAATCTAGAGAAACGTGGCTTAAAGAGGGTGACAGAAACACGAAGTTTTTCCACAATTCAGTTAAAGGCAGAAGATCTATAAATAAAAAAATTTCCATCCAAAGATTCGCAAGGCACTCTACTCACTGAACCAAATCAGATTAATGAGGCTGCAGTCAAGCACTTTTCTGCGATCTTTGCGAAAGAAGTAGAGGAAGGGGAGGAGACAAAGGAATTTTTAGAGGTAATCCCTAAGCTTATCTCTATAAAACAGAATAAGTGGCTTATGCGCAGCATCAATGAATCTGAAGTAAAAAAGGCCCTTTTTAATATGAAGAGTGATAAAGCTCCGGGGCCAGATGGTTTCCCTGCCTTATTTTTCCAAAAAGCATGGCATTTTATGGGAAGAGAATTGTGTGAAGTGATCAATGAATCCAGGAGAGGAGGTTTCATTTTCAAAGATTTTAATAACACTTTTCTGACTTTAATCCCAAAGAAAGGAAAGAAGGAATCCTTTGATGATTTTAGACCAATTGCCCTATGTAACACAATCTATAAAGTAATAACAAAAGTAATGGCTAATAGACTAAAAGTGGTGCTACCTACCTTGATCTCAAAAGAACAGAGCAGGTTTGCTCCAGGGCGCTCTATTTATGAAGGAATAATTGTAGTGCACGAGGCCATTCATTCTATAAAAACTGGAAAAACTGCTAGTATGATAGTGAAATTAGACATAAGGAAAGCTTATGATAATGTGAATAGAAGCTTTCTGATCAAGGTGCTCAACAAATTTGGTTTTGGAAAAGCATGGTGTGACGGGGTCTACAGCTGCATGTCAACCACTAGGCTGTCAATATTGGTGAATGGCAGCCCCCAAGGTTTTTTTGATACTTCTACTAGCATTAGGAAGGGAGACCCTCTCTCTCCATTCCTGTTCATCATCTTAGTCGAAGCTCTTGGCAGATACATCAATAAAGCCAAAATGTTAGATGATTGGAAGGGCCTCAAAGTGGCTAGGGGGTCTAGATGCCATCACTCATCTACAATTTGTAGATAATACTTATCTCATGGGAGAAGCCTCAGCCCATGAAGCTAGAATTATTAAATCTACCCTTGATAATTACAGTAAGGCCTCAGGGAGAAGTCAGAGATTTTTTTTTTTAATACAAATCTCCCGACACAACAACATATTACCAGGATCCTTGGGATGAAAGTTGGTTCTCTCCCCAATAAGTATTTAGGCATTCCTCTTTTTGCAGGGTCCTCAAAAGCAAGTTTATGGAAGGATTTAATAGATAGTTGTGTTAAGAAAATGGAAAGCTGGAAAGGTAAATGGCTCTCCTATGTTGGGCGCATTCTGATGCTCCAGTCAGTTATTTCAGCTATTCCTATATTTTCTATGAGTTGTCTCAAGATCCCAATTAAGGTGCTGAGATATATTGAACAACATATGCGCAAATTCTTTTGGAATGGTGGTCAAGAAGAAGAAAAAATACCATTAGTTGCATGAGATACTATATGCACTTCAAAGATTAATGGAGATGTTGGGCTTCGTAAGTGGCAATTGATTAACAAAGCCTTAGGAGCTAAACTTGTATGGGATATCTACACCAACCCTTCTCAACTCTGGGTTAGAATTCTAAAAGCTAAATACCTAGATTCTGAAGATGACCGACGCATTCTCATAGTGCAAAATCCTCCCAAGGGTTCATCAGTTTGGAACTTCATTTTAGAATGCAGACCTCTTGTAACTAATCATTTATCCTGGCAAGTGGGAGATGGACAAAATGCACTATTCTGGGAGGACTCATGGAATGGCAGACCAGCACTGATAGAAAGTCTGCACTCTAGGGAACTTATTGATAACTTTAAGGAGTTATGGGGAGATAAGGTTAAAGATTACATGGTGCTAAAACAGGGACCTTTAGGACAGCAATGGGGCTGGAAGGAGACAGCTACTACAGGACTAGGAGTAGAATTATGCTCTGAAATGAATGAAATTTTTACAGCAAGACCTCTATCCCTGGTAAATAAGAAGGATCACATTATATGGTGTGCTGCAAAGAGTGGTAATTACTCTGCAAAACTGGGCTATCATCTTCTAGCAAGGGAGGGGAATAAGATGGATTGGCCCTTTCAACTTTGCTGGAGTAAATTTGGCTTACCTAAAGCAGGTGCCTTTGCTTGGTTAGCCATCCAAAATAGGATTCTTACAGATGATAGAAGGAAGAATGGTTTCACAGGCCCTTCAAGATGCCCATTGTGTGAACATGCTAATGAGGATGTTAACCATCTTTTAGCTCATTGTGATTTCTCTCATCAGTGTTGGGAAAGGATAAAGTCAAGACTAAACTTCATAGGCCCTCTGCCTTATTCTATTTTAGATATTTTCAAAGGATGGTATACCCCCCCTGGAAATCTACTCTTTCAAGAATTTGGACTATCTGTCCTGCAATTGTCATCTAGGAAATATGGAAGGAGAGAAACCGAAGGGTTTTTAGAGAAGTGTCAGAATTAGTAGATAGAATTTGCCATAGGATTGATGTAAGTATAGAAGTCATGAGCTCTGCAGTCAGCAAATTAAAGGCTAATACCATCTTTACAAAATGGGATAGCTTAATACAGTGTCATTGGCCAGGGATTAAGATAAGGTATAAAACTGATGGGAATCAATCAGGAATGATTAAAACTTGCAGAGATGATGTTAAATAGGTTCCTCCAGATTCAGGTTGGATAAAAATTAACTTTGACGGCTCATCGAAAGGAAACCCTGGGATATCTGGAGCAGGAGCCATTGTCAGGAACTATAAAGGTGAGTTGCTAGCCTTAGCAGCTAAAAGGTTAGAAGATGGATCTAACAATGTTGCAGAGGCTCAAGCAACACTATTAGCTTTAAAAGTGGGAAAGGTGTTAGGGGTGGAAAAAATCCATTTAGAAGGTGATTCTAAAATCATAATCGAGGCAATAAAAAAGAATCAATCTAACACCTGGTATGTCAATAGCATTATCATAGAAATCAATGAATGCTTGCAGGAGTATAAGGAATTTAAAATTTCTCACACTCTACGTGAGGGAAATACTGAGGCCGATAAGGTTGCGAACTGGGCAACTACCTTTGAGAAAAGAAATGATCAGATTTTTGATAATTTTTCTACTCTTAACTTATGTGATTTAAGTCTAAATGTGTAAGGGAGTTTAATCAACTTCTATCAATGCCACCACCTTTTCAAATAAAGGCATTCTAGCCTTTAAATTTAAAATGTGTAATATTTGCTCATCCGTCTTTCTCGAAGTATTAAAGAGGGCATCATTGTGGGATCAATTACCAAAGGGTAATGATTTTGGAAGGACAGTAAGATGATGCAATTAGTTATTGTTATGAGGAGCATTTATGGCGCAAGCTGTAAAATAGAAAGAAAAGTCACTTCACACGAATTCCGGTGAAGGCATTGCAAGTCACTTCGCTGGGTCTTTAAAACTAGCGCAAAGATTCGATTTTTTTCAAAATTGCAGTGTGGTTGCATTGGTAAATCAACAGCGAGAATGGAAGCTAATTTAGCCTCGACTCTGAGAAACAAATGAAGGCCTTTAAAGGCCCAGTCAATCATGAAAGAATGAAAGGGCTGCTGAAGGTAAAATCAGAAAGGATGATAGCTAGTGTTCTGAAAGTTATCGGAACACAATTCCAAAGTAGAAAGGTGAAAAGGACTAATCTGGATGTCATCTCAATTTTTATGGCTTGGGGTTTAGAAATCCGAGAGAGCACTGATGAAGTGGGCCGAATCACCAACGCTCTGTTTGAGGACGTTTTAGGCGACCCGGATTCCATTTTGGAATGATCAATGTCCGGCATTGGGCAAGATATCTCAGAGTGTTTCGAGGATGAAGATGACGCTCGACGCTATGGACTTATTCCCTTTCTGAGATGGCAAGCACGAGTGGACAAACCTTACATGTATCAACAAGCAGTGGAAGGCTGGAATGAGATGAAGGAAGAATTGAGGAATCAAACCCTTATAGTCAATGCGCAGGTAGCAGCAATTCCGATGAACGTGCCGAAGAAAAAGAGGAATCCTCGCAGTCGTGGCAGAAGGAAGGTCAGTTTACTGTAGAAAGCTTTCCATATAGTTTTTTTGATGAACCCTTTTTGAAGTAACAGTTAGCAGAGGCAATGAATTGTCGGGGAAAGTCTAGAGTTGTGGGAGCGCTGAAAGCACGGAGGAATATGCATCTGCCCACATTTTTGTAAGGTGGAAGTTTCTTTTTGCTATTGTTTTTGCACAGATATTCTTATGATCCGCGATGCATAGTAGTCGGGTTAGTCACAGTAGCCATGGTTATTAGGCTTAAAGAGCCTCTTGTTTTATACTTGTAATGTCAATGATTTCTGGTCTGCCTCTGTAATATTTTAAAACTCGTCATATGCAAATAGACTATTATTCAAATAGGTAGGATGAAAGTTTGATATTGTAAAGGAGCGATGACTCCTGTAGATGAAATAGTTTAAAGCTTTTATAGCTGCTAAAGGTATAATGTAATCCTTTTATTCTATCAATACAAAAAAAACACTATTACCGCCCAAAAAAAAAAACATTCAAGTTTTGACAAATTGATATGAAACTCGACTTATAGTGAATCACAGTAAATGTTTAATATTTATGGTTTGTAAGTTTTGTTTAACATATGCTTTATATGTGGTATTCAAAATTCATTGTGTTTCTACATTTTAGGATGCATATATGTATATATTTCTGATTTTTATATTTTTTTGTAGGGATACATATCAACCCTCAAATTGCAAAGTTCACAATAAGATGTATATCCAGCTTTTAGATGAGTAACTGAACAACATATTTTAAGTCATGAAAACTTTTTGTTACTTTCCGTGATGACATCCCAGTTTTCACTCAAATTTCAAAGAACCATCCAAAATATGCACTAACATATCTTTACCAGTTGTGGAAACAACTAGATGCCAAGTTCAAAAACTGCCTATCTGAAAAAAAGTATATGATATATCATCTAAGCCTGTTAAGAACTCATAAAATAGTCCATCTGTACCCGACAGCTCCTACAAATTAGAATTTTATTAAAATAAATAAGTTCTAAATAAAGTGCATACTTAAATTCTCACACATTCTATAACTAGCTTACTAAAAGCAGTGATTTATTTAAAACGAAAGATCCTTAATGAACTAACGCTTACTAACTAGCTTATTCAAACATTCATCCATTCTCCTCGAAAATTTGGTTACAAAGAAGAGTTGAAATCAACAAGCTACAATGATTGGCACAGGATTGTTTGTACCTGCTTCATTTCAATCTACATTTTACCACGAAACATGCTATATTCCTCTAACACTCTTTCACAAAATTATAGGGAGCAAATCTAAAAAATCATAAAAAAAGTCAATGCAGTTTATAGCATATACTGCAATTGAAAAAAGAAACAAATATACAGAAATATAAATATGCACTGTTACCTATCAAAAAAAATACGCAACTGTTTTTATCCTAGGATGTCCAGTTCGCCCCTAACGGCCCCCCAACCAGCCACGGTACGAACTGGTCTGTGGTTCTGATCCGGTTCGCCTGTGGGTCCGGACAAGGTCCGGTGGTTTGAACCAGACCACACCCAGTCTAGACTCAGGCGGACCAGGCTGGAAAACATCGAACCACCAGCAAACTTGGTCCCGTGGACGGTCAAAGTCAGCAGCCAAGTTGGTTTTTTTTGCAAATTTAATTTTTTTTGACATGCACTGTTAGGGTTAGAATATGTCGGCGAATAGAAAAATTAACCTCTGAATCTGATTAGGCTCCATATAACAACCACAACCCTTAAAAGTGGATTCTAAAAGCTTATGCTGGCTTCCACTTCTCAGCTTGCACTTGATGAATTTGAAGATTTTGACACCAATAATGTTATTGGTGCAGCTGATCCCATTGACCTTAGCTATGTTTGTGAGTCAACTGATGCCAATGTAGAAGAAGAAGAAGAATATTAATAAATTTTTAATCCTTTAGTTGAACTTGAAACAATGATACTTGAACTTGATGTTATGGTTTTTGATGTTTGATACTTGATACTTGATCTTTGATGTTTAATTTGAGTATATGTCAATATGATGCTATGATGCTATGATTCATGGTGCTATGATTACAAGTTTATGGTGTTTAAATGGTTTTATGATACTATGTGACATTCTAATGTTAACTCATGCTTCTAGGCTTCATATGTGTGTGTGTGTGTGTGTGTTTGTACTGACGAACCCAAACCCCTTTTCAAAATTTTGCCATATTGGACTGGTTCTTACAACCCAAACTCGAACCGGCATCCTAGTTTTTATCTACTTAAGTATGCAGTCGCTAATATTGTTATATGAAAAAAAATATTTAACAAAATCAAAAAATGTGTTGAGCTGAATGCATATTACACCAAGTAAAACCATCAGAACTAATGAAAACAAGGGAATCTAAACATCACAGGCATACACATAACAGATTCAATATATCATCACAAGAACATACCTATAAACATTTAGCATGTCCAAGAAGATTAATGTTATCTGACTCAAAAAAAATGTTCCAAGGGAGCTAGCCACACTTGTATTTGTCTGTAAAAATCATAAAAGAACCATTAGCTTGACAAACAACGTAATCAAAACATCAATTACCAAATCTTGTAAGCCATGTCATAAGAATAAACCAAGATGTTGCTATTCAAGTAATCTAAAAGATCATGGATAATGGACATCAAAACAAGATTTCTGAGCTAAATTGAGCATAAATAGTATATCGGTCAAAATCACTGTAAATTATTATATTTGTTGGCATGATAGTTCAACAACTTGCCAAGAACTCAGCAATTTCATGACTAATTACCAATCACAACTGCAACACAATCTGCAGTAGAAATATACCAAAAACATGCTAAAAGCACTATTTTTTAATCTTTTCAGAGTCTGTTCACTTCTCACTCACATGACAATTTACGTTCTTTGAGTTCATCTTATGGTGATTTAAGGCAATTGTGGAAGCAAGAGTTTTGATACTTTTTTCAATATTTCAGATACTCCTTGTGTTTTTCTAAGTTTTTCCAAATTTGTTTGACACTCAAAACTCTTATGTTACAGGTCCATTCGTGTCTTAAATGAATTCGGATTAATCCATGTTGGCTAAGGTTTCTACCTTTAAATTTATTTTTTAACTATTTTTTCAAAACCATGTTCTGAAGGTAAGAAAAGAATCGAGATCAATGCTGAGATTCGCAGCATTTAAATTAGTTTCTCTTATTTTTTCAAAGCCAATGTCTGCACATGTATCTAGAAAGTGAAAGCATTAGCAACAAGGAGATCACATCAATCGCCTCAAATACCACATATACACAACCTGCTAGACACAATATTGAAGTGTGCCCAGACATTGAGTTGGAAGTTATATAAGAGATGCACGTAGCCATCATTTTGACAATGAAAGGAAAAAATGGCAGGGAAGGATGAGTACATCCCCAAACATTACAATAGCGATTAATCCAAACACGTTCCAAGTTTTGGAGGCAAATTCAACAAAGATTGCAGGCGGCACTCATGGTTCTTCAACTGATAGCACATCCTTATCATTAAACTCTAGCTAAATGTAATCACAGGGGTTTTTCATCCCACCAAACAATCCAAGTTCACAACATTTTCTTTTTAAGGCACAAGCTGGTAAAAGAAGAAAGCATGTATGGCATGTGCAATTTTTTTGTCACTACAACCTTCCATTCAATATAGCACGAAGCTGATACTAGGAGAATTTGCTCACAACCTCAGCTGTTAAGAGACAAGATTTCAAGGCACCTAGTTCACACTACTTATACAGGTCACTGCTCTATACAACAGTGGAAAATGTAAAAAAATCTAGAAAAGTATAAGAAATATTGGCACAAAAACGAATGCAACATATTATCAAATGGGTTGAAAAACTGAAAGGAATCACACAACTTTCTTGTGGCTTCAAGCGATCAAATGGTATTCTCAAGGTCCATTGATTGCTTAAACGAAGTAAAGAATGATAAAAACTAGAGTCTACTGTTGGAGGAGATTGTACTCAAGATTGATGTAAAAAAGTGGTAGAAATTGTGAGAAATAATGCAGCAATGTACATGACAAAAAGGAACCCACTTGAGGAGAGGCACCCAACACTTTTTCTACTCCTTTCTACTACCCAATGTATCTAATGTCAATGGAAGCAGGAAACATTGAGTGAAATCTGTGGTAGAAGACACTACGAACACCGACTATATATAGGATGACTCTTGGGTGCTTCACTTAATGAGAGATCACATAAAGGGGAATGCGCTTGTGCAAGTGGGTGCCATGTAGTCTGTGGCTAACATTATCACTTTGCAAAGCATTTATGGCTTTCTAACACATGTGCAGCTGTTTGTGTAACTAGTGTGTATATTCTTCTTATTCAAAAAAACAAGTGGAGAGGTCATAAAGACATTTTTAATGATGTCTTTGTGAGTAATGCAAATGAGATCAGCGAGGTAGCTTCAAATTTCTATTTAAAATTTTTAAATTGTTTCCTTATATTCATGTTAGATCCTACTTTGGTTTATTTGTGAGTATCGATCACTTTAATCAATTTTTTGCATTCACCAAATGAGGGGCTGGGGCACCCTTATGAGGCCATACACAAGGTCAAGGAGGCCATTCAAAACTATTACAAGATAGAAAAAAATGATTTGGACCACTATTAATTGAAGGTGGAAACATCAACTCTACCAACTCATTAATGTAACAACGTACTACCTCAACCCAATTGTTTCTTCACAAATGAATTTAGGTATGTGTAAATGGAGGTTCATAGAGCCTCTCAACAAGAATTGAAAGGATGTCACTAAACTGATGTTAGGGAACATGTTTATTGAAAAATGGCATGCTGAGGTGAGGCTCTTCTCTTCACAGCTAGTTATTTGAGAGAGAATTTACCCAAACCTCAGGTAATAAAAAAATCTTAGATTTCAACACTGTTGCTGCTTGCTTAGAAATTTGCAGATGCCTTCTATGCAATGGCTTGCTAGGAAGAACTCTAAACCTCCAAATGTTAGCTCTTGCAGCTTATTTCGTAACATTCAAACCAGAAAGTTCAACATTTCATCACACTAGCAACTCAATGACCTAGTCTTTGCACCCCTCAAACATCACTAATGAATTGTTGTCACTTACATTGAAATGTAAATTTTTATGTTCCTGTCATGTTTTATGCTCTTGTATTCACGTGTTAAGGAATAATGCACCCCATTTTTATTCCAATATTATAGATTTCATTTCCCCAATGTTCTAGCCACATTTTCTACTCTTGTGTTCACATGTTGAGGAGATATTGCACTCCATTTTTATTCAAATCTTATAAAACGCATTTCCCAATGTTCAACAAACACATTGCATATGTTGTGTTTCTATATTCTGCATGATATTTATGTTTGAAGAATTAAGCATATTTTTTAGTTCAACAAGCTTTTGTCAAGTCTAAAGTCAAAATTTGGTTAGCACCATAAAAGCATATCACAATAAATGACAGGCTCTTGGATCTTCCCTTCATATCTTATTTTTTGTCTAAATTGTTCAATATCAAGGCAAAAACAATGTTAACCAATACTTTTCCCTTTTAGGGCACCAAATGTAGACAAATTCAAGGACTGTGCCAAAACCAACAAATCATCTCAAGCAAATCAGTCTCCAAGTAAATATTTTAACAATTCTATTTAAGAAAATTATTTATCTAAAAATATTGCTTGTAATAAAAAAAGCCATTAAATGCTATGTTACCCTAGGTTTCCAGGATAGGGGGACGGGGATGGGGAAATGGGTTTCTGGGACAGAATTTTTTTCTCGGAGTAGGGGACAGCAGGGGACAACAGTGGGGACAGCTATATGAAAAAATAGTGAAAATTTAAAATATATAGGAAAATTTTAAATATCATATTAAAACACGGATAAAGCATGTTTATATACATTACGGAACCTTATTTATGTTAAATAATTTAAATTGAGAGTTCAAACAAATTATCAAAATTCAAACATTAATTTTATGAAACAGCCAGATGGTGGGTTTCCAAGTTTCCGGGACGGGTGGAATTATGCCGAAACGTGTCCCCGGGTATTACTGATTAAATGTGGATATTAGAATAATCAAATATAATCATAGTATATTTAACATTTCTTTTAACAGGTATTTTATTTTTGGCTTTTAATACTTTTTTCTAAAAAAGTAACTTTCTCTATATTCAGTTTATTAATTTTGATGTTTATCTTTGGTTTTTTTTTATATTTAAAGTTAAAATATAAATTTTAGAGCTCATTAAATAAAGTATTTAATTTAAATTATAAAACATAAAAAGATTTTATGACAGAACATTTGAATGTTTTTAAACATTTATGTGAAAGGCTAAATGCAAGTTTTTTTTTTCAGTTTTCATCATCAAGCTACATTAAAAAGACTTTGAATGTCTAACTCTATATTGCATGTCGATTGACAATAAATGAAGTGCAATTTATGCAGTAAATTGTAAAATTGAGGGGCTTCTTGTTTCAAATAGGCAGACTACGATGTGAACAGTTGCCTTAAATTTTTTTAAATATCCTTCTTTTGATTTGCTTAGATATTCCAAAGAAAGATATGTGCTATGGTTTGAAAGCAAATGGATTTGCTTAGATATTCCAAAGAAATATATGTGCTATGGTTTGAAAGCAAATGTCCAAAAAATCCATCAATTTACAGAATTCTAGAAGGTTTCGACAGTACACTCCCAAACTTGAAATACCACATCCATGTCAAACAAAACTCTACATTGTGCTTCAACTTTGCATGGTACCATAGTCCTCTGAACACTAAACCCCTTTAGCAAACTGGCAAGCAGCTTGAAGTGAAGAATATTTAGGTTACGATAACTAGTCAAAAGAAGTCAATTTCTTGCCGATTAATATCAAGCATAAAAGTGTTTTTCAAACTATAGGAGCAAGGCAACAAATAGCATGTATTCAAAACAATGGCATCCTATACTTGTAAACTATGTTACCAGGTTCGCCGGGTACCCAGACCCGGACCAGCAACTTAGCTTCTAAATGGTAAGTCGATTCCACCGTAAGAATTGTCAAAATAAAATATCAACCCTTCTTTAGGGCTTTACATTCAATACATTCCACATTCTTATACATGATGAGGACTGAAATGTCGTTCATGTAAAGGGTTTCAATTTAGTTTCAAAAAATTCAAAAAATGGTGAAGTCAAGCAGTCCTTAAACACACTAGAAATGGTCCATGTGTATTACTCACAAAATAATGCCAATTAAACCAACACATAAAAACTAGTTAAAATATTATCCACCACAACTTCAAAACAATAATGGACCAAAGTAGACAGATACTCCTTTGTCACTCCCTGGGCACTCGTATCCCCGTATCCGAAACATATATGTATCCAATACAGCCCGAACACACATCAGATATTGCACCCACACATGCCCAAAAAGCTTTGATTTTCCAACCATGTCGAATACTATGTGATTTGATTTTTGATTTATTTGACTTAAATCTTCCTATAAACATTTATTCGTGAAATTTTTTTCTTTAATCATATAAACGATGATACCGATGCGCCCTGGGAGAAGTTGGATGCGGGAGCAAATACGTTCGGGTGCTGATTCTGGCGCGGATGCCCTGTGGATGCCAGTCGAAAGCGCATCCCAGGCATCCGAATGCGTGGGGATACCTTCCACATGCATCCAAACGCATCTGGATGCCTGGGATGCGCTTCCAGCAAGCATCCACAGAGCATCCGGGCACATCCGCGGGCCACTGCCCAAAAAAATAAAAAAATGTTATTTTGCCACTTAAAACACAATAAAGCATGTGCAAATTAGATTTTTTTAATCTATTTTTTGCTCCTAAACCCTAAAACGACCCTAAAAGAGGTCATTCAACCATTCTTATCGCATTTTGTTTGCAGCTACACTCTTTTCTCATTTGGTCTCCATTTTGGCATGTTGAAGGCAAAGTAATTCTTTTCGAAAAGGATCGTTCATAGGGCAAGAGATAGCTTCCACAAAGGAGTTTTGTGCATCTAAGGTAAGCATTTGATCCCATTCTTGAGTCCTTTAATGGATTTTTTTGAGATTTTGATGAATTTTTTTAAGTTTGGGAAGAAATTTTTCAAGTTTTTTTAATTTTTTTTAAGAAGTTGATGAAAGAGCATCCTGGGGTAGTTGGCAATCCTGTGTCACCAAAAACATGTTTGGTTTGATTTCTATTTTAGTAGTTTAACTTGGTTGGAGACTTGAGGTGCTCGATCACTTTGGTGGCAGTTCTCGGTTGGAAGATGTATTGCTTCACTGTTGGACTCGGTTACTGGACTCAGTGGTGCTCGGTGTTGTTCTGTTTTCGGTGATATTCTACTCGAGGTACACTGCTCAGTGGTAGTTGCTCAGTGTGTGCAGCTCGGTGGTGTCTTGCTCGATGTTGTCTTTTTGGAGGAGTTTGCTCGGTGACTTCACCGACAGGTTGTTGTTGGCTCGGTGTTGTCTTACTGAGTGGTCTAGCTCTCGGTGTGCTTGTTTACCAACTGGTTCTTGGGGTTCACCGACTTGTGTTTATGGATTGGGCAGACAATAGAGATTGCATCTATGATTTGAGGGGGTCATTGGGATCGTGCTGAGTTCCGAGTCATGCGGATTTGTGGTATTGGATCTTGTGTGGACCTAAATCTAGGTTGATGTGTTTTCCTATGCATTTGTATTATTTGCAGCAGACTGGTGCATTTAATATATGTTCATTGTAGAGTGTATGGCCGACTGGGTCATTTAATTATTGTTTACTGCCGACTTGTGGCAAGTGTGTATAAAAGAGAGTCTAGGTTGATGTTTGGAGGGACAAAAATGATGGAAAAGAGAGATAGAGGATAGCATTGTAAGTTAATAAACTAAAAGATTGTAAGTTGATGCAGATAGTTGTAAGTGGGTAGACAAAGATTGCAGATTGCTTGGTGGCTTGCGAGCACAAGTTCAGATCTAGTTTCTTCCACTTAGCTATAGGGTAGATGGATAAGGTTGGATCCTGTGAGATCTTGTCGAATCTTTGATGTAATTGGCCCTAATCGGGAAGGCCTTACAGCCCGGCATGTTGCATGTAATTGGAATTCTAGTATAATATAAGTTGATATTGATATATCTTGTGTTGTGTTGTTTCCATTGTGTTGTTCTTGTTGTTGGCTGCAAGTTTGGACAATCTTTTATTGGATCCTCTGAGCTTGACTGCATCAGAAGTAAAGAAACAAGTTTAGCTATCTATTTTTGTATTTTTGTATCATTTTTTGCACTTGTTTAGTCGATGTTCAAAGTTGTTTTCTAATTTAAGTTTATTTAATTTCTTAATATCTTATAATAGCAAAGCAAGAAATTACATTGTATTGTGCAAGACTGGCCACCACCAGTAGTCAAAGTTGAGTGTCAGAGGAAGGAGGTGATAATTACAAAATTGATATAGGATCTCCTTTATGGAGACATACCAGAAGAATAGAACAAGTTTCAAGAGGTGGCTCATATCTTTGGAAGTGTAAATATTGTGAAAGTAACAAAGGCAAAGCATTCATAGCTCATATTCCTGAGTCAAACTTCATTTTATGTGCCCTGCTGGTAAAGGGATGGCTATTTACAAAGGCACAAGTGGGAAAGGGATGTCAGACGCACAAATAGCATCCTATGTAAAAGAACAAGAGGCTGCTGATAAATTGGTTAGAAGATCCAAAAAAGGTTTTCATGAACCTCCATCCGAAAAGAATAAAACACAATTAACCACTGAACCAATTCAATCCTCCAAACATTCATTCTTGAAAGTGCCTGTACCGGAAGAGAACGAGGAAGAAGTAGAAATTACAACTCGCAAAAGAGGTCCATTGGACACCGCATTTAAAATGGAGGCAAGAAAGCGTTCTGATGAAGTCATTGCACGTTGCCTCTATGCCAATGGTCTTCCTTTCAACTTGGTAAGACCACCATATTGGAAGGAAATGTTGGCAGCCATCAATAAAGCACCACTTGATTACACAAGTCCCGGGTATGGAAAGGTGTCTACCACGCTATTGCAAAAAGAGAGGACTTTTGTAGACAAAGCTCTTCAACCAATTAGAGCTTCTTGGAAAACTTCGGGTATATCTATTGTGTCTAATGGATGGAAAGATACAAGAAACCGACCATTGATTTATGTGATTGCAGTGTCCCCTAAAGGAGCAATGTTTTTGAAGGCAGTTGATTGTGAAAATGTGGTCCAGGTGGTTACGGACAATGCCAAAAATTGTAGGGGAGCAGGTGCTTTGGATGAGGGTCGGTATTAGCATATTTTTTGGACACCATGCACCATACACTCCATCAACTTGATCATGCAACAAATTGGCACTCAAATAGATTGGGTGAAGCAAATATACCAAGAGGGGTAGGAGATACAAATGTTTGTGACAAACCACCACATGTCACAATCCATATTTAGATCATTCTCCAAATTGGAGTTGCTGAAGGTAAATTGTAATTAGTAAATTTCATTTATTTATTTAAATTGAACCCGATTTGCATCTCATACTATTCTTATGAGACGACTTGTCAAGGTGAAAGAGGCATTGAGCCAAATGGTTATTTCTAACCAGTGGGGTATATGGACATCTTCAAATTCAGAGAGAGCCCAAAAGGTCAAGGCTTTGGTCTTGGATGACAATTGGTGGGCTCGTGTGCAATTTCTATTGAATTTCACCAAGCCTATCATGACTATGCTCCGCTTTGCTGATACAGATTCATCTTGCTTGGGGGATGTGTATGATGGCATGGACACAATGGTGAAGGTAAAATTTGAAATACAAAAACATGAGAATGACCCCACAGAATGTGACGCCTTATGCAATAAGGTGGAAGAAATCATTCATCATCATTGGGAGAAGATGACTACCACATTGCATCTCCTTGCATATGCCTTATCTCCAACGTACTATAGTGACGAAGTACTTTCTCTACCAAGTAGAATTGCACCATATATGGATGAAGAAGTTGCTAATGGGTGCTACAAAGCTTTTGTAAGACTCTTCCAAGATGAAGAAATGCAATAAAAAGTGACGCTAGAATTTGGCTTATTTGCTTCGGGAACAAGACTTACTCCATATGCAATAAAGGACCAAAATTACATGGAGATGGGAGCTATCACATGGTGGTGGTACATGTATGGTCAACCATACAAGCATCTACAACCTCTTGTAATCAAGATCCTCTCACAAGTTTTTTGTTTACCACTTGTATTCTACAATTTAGTGTTTAACATTCTTTAATTTGCTTTTCATTTGTATGTTTAATTTTGTGAACACTATCCAGGTTGCAAGTTCTTTTGTTGTTGAACAGAATTGGAGTACATACTCCTATATCCATTCAATGAAGCGCAACCGGCTGGGCTCAGAGAAAGTTGAGGACTTGGTTTACATTCATACCAACTTGCGTCTTTTGTCACATAAGGAGGATCAATACAAGGAAGGGTCAACCAAGCTTTGGGATGTAGCCCCTGAGTGCGCAAACTTGGACGCAACAATTCAGGATCTGACTACAATCACAGATGATGGTGATAATACCAACAGGACACATGGTATTGGTGCATCTAGCACCAATGGAAACATTTTTGGTTCAAATGATCTTGAACTTGCAGCAGTTGGAGATGATGACAATGCGGATTTTCTTGAGAATCCTTATGATTCAGAATCTGATTAGTGAATCTTGAGTCTTGAGTCTTGATTGATGAACACTGAATCATGAACTAAGTTTTGATTTTGTAGTTCAAATTGCATTGGAATCTTGAACATGACTAATTAGTTATTGAACTTATTTCAATTTGAATATTTGTGTCTTTGAAGTTTTAAGTTGAACTATCAAATATGAAATATCTTGAATCTTGATCAATGGTGAAGTATCATACTATCAAATGATTTATTTTTGTATATTTCTTGTATTTCTTTGCATATATATATATATATATATATATATCCGCATTCCCCAAAAAAAAAATTCACGCATCCGCGCACCCGATTCTCGCATCCACACCTGAATCTGCAACTTAGCATTTTTCAGAAAGACGAATGATTTACTTTTCTATTTCAGCGACCCATTTTCGGTTATCTTCCAATGCAACTCTACTGTTTTTGCATATTGTAAATTGTTAAATCAACTTATAATTATTTTGTAGCAATTATGTCTATATTGCTTTTGAAGTAATGAAAATCTCTAATAACTTCGAAAATTGTGTTAAATATATAGGTGTGTGCTTTTTTTATAAATGTCATATCCATATTGGGGGTCTTAAAAAACAGCCGTATCTATATCCGATACCATATCCATATTTGTACTTGTATCCTTGTCCGTGCAATTTTGTAATAGATTATTAAATCGGTTAATGATTCAGAAAAATGGCAATTAAAAAAGAGGTGTTAATGAATTTTTAAAAGTCCAACACATAATATTTCTCAAATAATAATGCAACCAAGCTAGAGCCAAAAACCTGCAGTATGTTCAGCACTGTTTTTATAACTTCCTGGTCTTTTAGGAACTCAACACTTTGTCTTGCCTGACCGATGATTTCAGCCCATTTCTGATTACAAGAAAAAATAGATTATTGCTGTAAGCATAACCAAAAAAAATCTGCCAGGCTAATTGCTGAATGAATGATAATGAAACCAATGATAATGAAAGAACCTGATTTGGAAGTTCCATTAGCCTCTGAAGATATTCATCTCGTTTTTGTGGATCTGATTCAGCTTGAATCATCTGCCCTACCTGCAAATATTAATGTTCTATATAGGTTAGTCACCTGTGCTTTTACAGAAGAAAAGAAAAGCTATAGAAACTCATTATAAGAATAAGAAAAATCTAGTTGCCAATGTCCAGTCATACGGATTCATAAAAAGTATGTATCTGGTGGGGTTCAAGATCAGCAATTGTTGTTGCAAGGCTGGTTAGAAGTTCAGAAACAAATGGCTCAGCTTCCCCAACCTGCAAAAGCACACAACAAAAAATTCATAATATAAGCTGATATTAACAATGTATGAAATATGTGGTCGCCCCATTTTTGCTTAGTTATATTTATTAGAGGTAACGTTTAATTATTTACTAACAATTAGAGCAAAAAGAGACTTAATTTAAACTTACTCTGTTGAATGTGTCATACAAAAATCTCAAAGCTCTTGGCCAATAGATTGGACAACATCCTTCCCTACAGTGTTTATGAAACTCAAATGCACTCTAGAAGGATAATATTCCTTGATGGCTTTAATTCTAGATTGAAATAACATAAGAGTATTAAATCTAGAAGCAAAGGAAAAGGTACTCACAGTTTTTCTCCAGAAGCGTTTACAATCTCATTACATGGACTATGGAAATATCATGTCTTCAATTTAGTTGGAACAGCATACCTTAGGCAAAAATCTTAGAACAACTAGGATTGACTAACGATTCAATAAAATGATGATGATGGCTGTTAAAATAGATGAGAAAGTTGGAAAGATAGTATTTTAATAAAGGATGCCTCTGCTCAGGAGGAAATTACTTAAGAACTGTAAGGGACTTTTGCGCTTTAAATATCTACCGGCCAATGTTGTCATTTTGCACCACCTTTATTTGTCTAGCATCTTAGAATATTCATTTTCTAATGATCTGGATGAGATCCGGAGTGATTTATATTACACTATATTGTTATCAAACTCAACTAGAAGATTGGGATCCTTCACGACTAACCAGCATAGTGAATGGATGCATAGAATACAACAACTTCCAGGTCATAAAAGAGTTCAACTTATTACTGAGCATGCCAAGATCTATGGAAGAGTTAACTATGGAGTTGAAATCCATGGTTATGTGGATGAAAGACCATTGGGTAAAAATCACAACTTCTAAAGGTGAGATGCTTTATCCAAATGGTGTTAGGTCTAATTTGGATAAGTTGGCCACCATGTGAAACATTACACTCCTAAGGTGGCCACCATGTGAAACAATTGTGAGATGGAACTTTCTTGTTGAGAACCACCAACTTGGCATAATGAGGGTGAGTCTTGATTGCAATAGACACGAGCCAAGGCCACTTTGAGTATGGTTCCTAATTTTATATATGCTGCCCTCAACATTTCCAGTACTGCACACACATTCCTTGCAGCCAAATAAGAATTTTCAGTCACATGGAGGAGGAGTTTCCAGCCCATTATCATTGTTGAGGTGTTTTCAATTTCAGATGTCATAAGGTGGTTTCCACCCATTACATATCTGATTTTGGGCAAAGCAATGCAGTATTACAGCCATGGTTTTGGAAAGATCGTTTTGCCTCATGTTGTATGCAAGAAATCTTATCCTTTGGGGATACTAAAATGCCAATATTCCACCTAATATATCACTGTTTGGAAAGAAATTCCAAGAAAAATGTCATTGCTCCAACCACCTTCCAACCCACATACAATCTGATTCAAACCACGTAAGCCTAATGACATTAATTTAAAAGAAGCACGCACAATCCTTGACATATATTGGTCACAATCCTTCAAGGGATAGGAGACCATACAACTGTACTCAGCCACAGAATTGGGCGATTCTCAGTTTAATGCTGCTCTAGGAATACTTTCCATCAGTACGCAGCTGTTTCCAGCTTTTATGTTGCTGGTCTTTGTGAGGAATTTTCGGTATCACATCTGTTGTACCAGTTTTATACTACTGATTTTAAAGGTTTCTGGTGTTGGACTGATGTTATCAGACATATTCAGCTACAGTTTGCAGATCTTAGGAAATTTTTCATGTATAATGCTATCTGTAAAGGTTTTTATCCATTGGAGCTGCAGGAACCAATTGTTTCAGCTAGTGAATTGCTGTTCTGAATGATGTAAGAGATACATTTGGCTGTTGCAACTTCAGTCCAACATGCATCCAAGCTGATTGGCCCGAAACTGTGAGTATTTCAGCCAACAGTACAGTGGTAAAGCCCATTGGAATTCAAGGGAGTTATCATCATGCTCATTAGAAGATCAAGGTGGTGTAGCAAAAATGTGGTGTCAAATTCATAGAAGAGCCTGGGTCAAAATTTTGGTCTGCCAATTTTTTACTGATTCCCATATCTGAGTCAAAATTTTGAGTTTTGGTTCTCTTATATCTAGATTCATCATGTTTTGGAGCACATAAAAGCACCTAATATGCAGCACGTGAATGTAGCTATGAAACACCCACTAGGCAATGTCAGAAGTATCACCAATTAAGAGGGGTTATAGTCTGTTAGATCTAGATCCACAGGATTTTAGCAAACTGGGAAAGGCACTCATAGACAGGCATCCCAGTGCTTTTTCCCTGAGAAGTCACAACCCACCTTCTATATCTTAAGTCTCAAAATTGGGCTGGTGATGAGAGCATTGTTTTTTGTGAAAAAGCGATGCCATCCTCTAGACAGAAAAGTTTGGAGCAATAAGTTAAGTGATTGTCTAAAAACTTGCTGCTTTAGATTACAATAAGTGCATAATATATAAATTTCCACAATGATACAAAGAATAATAAGTTTTACAAACTACATATTTCTATTACATGAAAGGATGAGGGATGATGGATTTTAAATTTTTATCCAATAGTGTGTCAATGAAAACAAGCACTTCCTAAATGTAGATGCAAATATGCATACATTTAATTAGTTTATCTAATTTGGCATAGTCTATGCAAATGTGGAGCTGACTTTCAACATCCATGTAAATACTATTCAAAAACTGAAATATAGTATAAGAATACATCACCTGGACAACTACAAACTTTCTCTTGCACTTTTGCACTATCTTTAGGAACGTATCACATGCCATGTCCTGAAAGAAAAAACAAAGAATGTTGTCTCTAATTGAACCTCTTTTAGCAAAAGCTATAACAAATCCACACACATAGCTTCATGAATTCAGTTGAAAGTAGGAACAAACAAATTTTCAGTCCAAAAATATTTTGGAAATAAAATATACCAAAAAGATGCATTTTTTTGTTTGTGAAACATACACTTACAAATTGCAAAAAAAGCTCTACTTCCTAATTTTGGATAGTCAAAATTTCTTTAAAAAGGAAGAAAATAAAATAAATGAATATATACATCCATTTTTTAACAATCCTACTTTTTTTGAAGGATGGGTATTTTTGTAAAAATGAGTAATTCTACTGATCCAAAACAAATGAGCAGAACAATTACTCATTTACAACCCAATAAGCAAATATCTAAAACAAATGAGTAGACCAAACAAGTTCCACAACTTGCTGGTTGATCCTCTATATCAACAATAGCACTACTGCCTCATATTGATATTTCTATTCACCAAAAATGCTAATTAATAGTACACATCAATAGTAATGTATTCTTAAAGCTTAAGGTTTGTGTGCTATTCATCCATACAGTAGTCAAATAGATGATCTCCTGCAATTATCTTCTGCTAAATCAATTATAAGTACTCATGGAAGAGAAGAAAATTAAAAAGAGATTTAATTCCTCTTATAAATCATTTGAATTCACCTGCACTCCGGGATGAGTCTCGTGCATGAATTCGAAAAGTTTATTAACAACAGTTTTCAAAAATTTCCAGTGAGCTCTTAAAAACCTCGGGTATTGTCCCACCACATACCTGATAAAATTAACCAGAGTGTTGGATAAGTTTAAAAAACATAAAAAATGACACAAATTCAAAATGAAATGTCACTTACATGATGTTACTTGCAATCACAGCTTTATTATCTTTTCCCTTTGTGATTTCACATAAGTTCAATAAATCTCGAATAACTGTCACCAAAAACCGATTTTCCTGTCAACAACCAAATTGTGTGAATTTAGTAGAATGTATAATTTTGGCTATTTAGTACCTGCTCAAATCAAATCTTTGTAATCAATGTAAACTGCTTTTTTTGGGGGGGCCTTTTTTGGGGCCAGCTATTAAAAAAAAAATTCTTAGAATATAGGAAATTTCATATATGCATATGGTAACATTGTAAGGCGATATCATATACATTATAATAGAGTCAATAAATAGTTTACAAAATTTCATTACTTTCATTGTCAATGTGCATGCATATTATTCCATATTAATAACTGGCATCTATATATATTATATATTAATCAATCTTGATTACCACTTGGAACAGTCAAATGCTAATCCATTCACATTAACTTTATAGTTTATAACTTTATAATATATATACATACCACTTGGAACAGTCAAATGTTTGTTCATTCATATTCATGCAGTAGCTTTATTATATTATATAAATACCTCACAGTTTTACCAAGTTCTAGTGATTTAATCGTTTGCACAACGATTGTGGCAGTTTGATTGGATTCCTTCACTCTTTATAAAAAAACATGTTTTCTAGTATATGCCTTTTTAACTGGGCCATAAAGGATGACCCGGAACAGTAGGGAGATCCCCTAGCCATTCCCTTAGCAAAAACATATCCTGGGAACATTTCCTGAAATATATGCAAATTTGAGATGGCTGGGAAAATTTCTGATCCCTCCCCACATCCCCAAAACATCCCCTATAGAAGATAAGGTCTAAAAATGCAGGAAACACATCCCCAGGAAACATAGAAAAGAATTTTTCAATTTCGCATGCAAGCAGAGCAGAGGCATATTAATATGTATTGCCTCTAACTGATTGTAGGCAACGAAAATTAGCAAATATAGCAAGAGAAACAAATATAGAACAGATAAAATATAGAATTTATCCATAAACTTTTGCACAAAATACCTGGTCCTCCATCATAGAACCTGAAATAGATCCAATCGCCCAGCATAACGTATTCAAGTTGTTCCACGTCCAGTCCTCACCACTAAGTTGTTTACTGAGTTTTTTCAGCATCTGCAGATAACCAAGTTACAAAAATCCTTGAGATTTAACCTACTGGACAAAAATCAAAAGATAAAATGATTTTATAATAGGTGTGCACTTTGAAATCATAATTGGGATATCATCATCACAAAAGTAAATCAAAAAATGCTTGCAAAAAAACACACTTCAACACGTCACAAAAGGAATTCTGCAATTCATCTCATGAAACCTTACATAGCTATTCATATATTTCTATTGATGATGACACATTGAGTGACTCCAAGAATTCCCTGTGGATTAGGCATTTCTTTGGAAAAAGATCATCGGGAAAGATTTCCATGGGCCCCTTATTTCAATTTTAAAGCTCCACAATCATAGAAATGCATTGATGTTTCCCTCTAGGATTCGTGTAACACTCATAACAAATTTTAAGTTGCTTTAACTTCAAAATGCTTCATATATTGCACAAAAAACTTTTTAATTATAAACTCTTTCCTTGTAGGCTTGTGTTGTACTTGTCAGTAACGGTTAACACAAATTAGTCCGTGGACATCATTATGACTGGTGTGGCTTTCAGCATCCCTAAAACACAAACGATGATGAAATCAATGATACAAAATAAAAAGAGAATTTAAGACCACCTTCTGCAATTTTCTAAGCCTGAATCAGGTATATATATGTATTCATGGGTAGGATGTGTCAGAACCTAAGTTACCACATTCGCCTGTTGGACCCCAAAGTCGAAAGTCAGTTCGCTACAAATTCGTAAACGGTACAGATTCGCTCTAAATTCAATTTTTTACTGCTGAATTCGCTGTAAATTTGGTTATCAGGACCCTAGTCAAATTTCAATTGATTTTGACTGAATTTGGAAATTGCCGCGTGAGCCCAGAGCGAATTTGGATGAATTTGGGCAAATTTGGGCAAATTTGGTAGTCAGTTTTGTTGACTTTTTATTAAAGTTATTTAACATTTCATTTTTGCAAATTAAACGTAAAAGTGAACCGATACACGCCAAATACACAGCACAAGTCTCACACGGAACAGCTATCGTTTTCTCACAGGCAGCGATTGGTCATTTTCTCACAGCTATCATTTGCTCACAGGTCTCCTATCTAGGACTTGGTGATGGTGATCACAAGCTACCTAGTGATGTTGAGGCTGAGCCTGACATTGCTAGTACCGATGCTAGTGGCACTTTTGTTGCTTCTAATCTGCAACAGCAGAATGATGATGATTTGTTTGATGATTTTTTATGACATTTGATCATTGACGGCTGATTAGTAATGTTGACATTATTGTTTTTAAATTTTGAACCAAAACATTGATATGGTGGTGTATTTTGGCATTTTGTTATGTCATTTGGACTAAAATGCTAATATATGTGCTGGTGTATTTTGCTATGTTGCTTTATTATTAGCATAGTAATGTAGTAACTTATTTGCTGCTGCATATGTATACATACATACATACATACATACATACATACATATATATATATATATATATATAATTTTTTTAAATCTCTTACGGACGAACCCAAAATGAATCCGAACCCAACCCAAAAAAAAATTGGACGAATTTCGAACCCGCATCCATACCGGAATCCGAACCGGCAACTTAAGTCAGAACTGCAAAATGGGATTAGGTACATCCATACAAAAACATATGATAATTATCACAATGCTTTTTTATTTTAGTGTTTTAATGAAAATACTTCCCATTCATATTTTAATAAAATACTTCACCTATTATAAAATAGTTTTAATTTTGTTTATGTAAAGTTAAAATGTTAAATGCTTAAATACCTCTTAAAGAAGCAAATTTGAAATCAAAAGACATAGGATTAAATCAATGTAATCACAAGTTTATGGTTCAAGCTTTGTGACTATTTGTTGAAACAGGTCTAAGCAGCCAAGGGGCAAAAATTTGTGGCTATATTGAGCAAGCGGCAGAGGGTCACTTTTCCCTGGGATGTTTGAGTTGAGCAGATGCTAATTTGTTTTCTTTTCCTGCAACTCTTCAAACACACAAAATAAGTGAAATCATCATGTACAGTCTTTTGGTGGTCAGTAAATCAAAGAAAAACACCAGGAACTTGGCCCCCTCACCCTCCTCTGGAATCATCACAGAAACATGTGTAAAATGTAACGACTCACTTGGAAGCACCCAGGTTCATTCCATTATGGTTCCACACAATTTTCACGCAAAAAATCTGAACCCTGCCTAATTCCACAGTCAATTTGATTTCAATTATGATTCCAGGATGAATGATACCTGTAAACACCCTGATTTCATTTTGATTCTGACTTAAATATTTTCGAGAATGTAACCTCTCAATATACATTTTATTATCCTGATCCATACCTAAAAGGCAGAGAAGACTAGAACCAAACAATGAGTAACAAGCATGGTGTTACAACTTGTAATTTTCACCTGTTGTTCTGTATCTTCATGATCAAGGTGTGCTAAGTAAATTAGTGTCTCCCTCATTATCTGCAAAAGAACTCAAACCACAATAAATCATTTTTAGTAGCTAACAAAATCAATGTTTGACACAACCTAAAACCAATGATAAACTAAGAATATTGATGCATAATAAAAAAACAACAGATCACACGTGCATTTTGCAGAAATTCCATAAACAAAAAATATCAACCATAAAGTTTCAGACACTGTGTTTGTTCCATTATTCAGAAATGGTACCTTGTACTGAACGAGGACATCATTATCTTTCAAAGTCTCCCTAACAATGTTTCCATTCTCATCTTCTACAATTAGAACTTCTTCAGGCTTAGCCATACGACAAATCATGAGCATTCTCAACTTTGAC
>MU224393.1:652524-667940 GCA_018584345.1 Thuja plicata
CTTCAGGCTTAGCCATACGACAAATCATGAGCATTCTCAACTTTGACATAGGTTGAGCATATAGCTGTCTCCGCTGTATAATCTGAGATCCAAGCCCATCAACCATACCAGGAAGTAAAGGAATCTGGATAAACACACCACAAAAACTAATTTATTCAAGTTCATCATCCTTTTGAAAATAGCATCAAAATGAAAATAATAAAACTGATCATCAAATACACAAGTTCAATAACAATATATTTAAGAAATAGAAAAGATAAAATTATAACAGATATTGATCATTCTATCCAAATAAATTACAATCTTAGTGTCTTTACTTTGCAATTTAAATTCCATGGATCGTAATGTCCCCTTGTGAGCGAGTAACAGTTAATCAGGGTTAGCCTATCACCAGGTCCTCATAGACTAACAGTATGGATAGAGGATCCATAAATTGGAGGTATCAGTTATTACCTTGAAATATTTTAGTTGCCATGTTTAAATAATTTAAGCGTAAGTGATGTTCTTTAAAAAAGGTGCACTTATAAATAATATGATTATAGTGAGAGAGAGGGTGCTTGGAGAGAGAAAGATGACCTATGAGTTGGATACCTTTTTTGGAGAGAGAAAGAGGAGCTATGAGTTGGAAGCCATTTGAGGAGAAAAAAAAGTGACTTATATAATAAAAAAGAGAAAAGGAAACTTACTTTACTTGGAGATTACTCCACTTAAGTTGGAAATAATTAAAAAAATAGAATTAAATCAGATTTACAAGGGAAGCCCTAGAAAACCCTTATTAGGACATATGGTTTTTGAGTTTAATAAAAAGGCAACTTGAAGATCAATTTTCTCTTTTGCCTCCTGAGAGGAGCTTAGCTGAGCCTGAGGGTTTGGAGCAGCTTGTGGAGACAAAAACCTTCACAGGTCATCACACCTGCGGTTGTGAAAGATCTTCCAAGGGTGTGTGAGTATATCCTACGTCAAGGGTTTCATTTGAGCAGTAAAGAAGTTAATTGTTTGGGACCTAGTAATTTGAAAATTTCTGAGTGAGCTACCTACTTGTCTAGCCGAACCCTACTTGGCTTCATTTTGGAGTTAAAGAAGCCCTTCCACTGCTGTTTACAGTTGGTCTACAACAGTTTCTTCATTCTCAGTGATTTGAGCAAGGATTTCATCAATTTTGAGAGTAAAGGGTTATCAACAGCAAGAAATCAGATTCAGATCAAACCATAAAGCTCCCTTAAGGCACATTGATTCTAGGCCAAGTCGCATAAATTTTGGTGTCCCCAGTTGCACTTATTAAGCGGCCAAATCAGACCACTATTGAGAGGGCTTTTAAGTTGGAAAGGATAGATTTATGTTGTTGCAATAAGTTTTCTGAGTGACCAATGTGGCTGCCACTGTGTGTTTCAGACATGCAATCAACTGCTTTTAGAGCTATCTTCATCAAAGTGCAAAGAGCTGTTTTCTTAGTATGCCTAAATCAAATGTGTAAAACATTTTGCTAAATTGGGTTACTTGTTTTTTCATCAAATTTTGAAGTTACAGCTCTGTAGTAAAATCTGGAATTTATTGCTGTATGAGGCTATTTCATTATTTCACCTATTACTGACATTTCCTGTAGATAAGACTTATCTGGCTATTTCATATTTTGGGTTTTGAAGCTGTCTTAAGTACATTCATTGCAAGTTCTTTTAGAAATCAGAAAACGAGCAAAAAAACACTACTGTTTGTAGTTTACAGTGTTCCAGCTTTAGGGTGGGACATTACATGGATACACGGTAGCATTATAAAAATTATGCCCTTGCTCATCCTAAAAAACCACTACTGACAAAGAACAATAGGAACATGAATGATTGATTTACCTGAAGTCCCATGGCATTAACAGTGGCGGAAGGATTGTCAGAAGCATTGTGTGCCTCAAAAAGTTCCATAACTATAGCATTCCAATAATCCAGACAAACCTATAACAAAAGCAGAATAACCAGAATAAAATAGCTTACAACAAAAAGATTAACTGTAGCAAAGTACAAGTAGAAAAAGCAACCCAAAATCTCAAAACCCACCTTGAAAACTTCAGTGTCATCCACATAAGAAATATCAATCAGATATTCAAGACCAATGAGAAGTGCAGTCTGGTTTTCAGGAGTACTTTCAAGTATGCGGATGTGTGACTGCAATAAGAATTTGAACATCAGACTCAAAAATAAATCAATCAGAAAAAGTTCATTCACATTCTAGTTGTTGTCAAAACAATCTCGAGACAAATCAAACCAACCATTGTACACAGAAAATATCCATTTTAGAATAATACCTGCATTTGATTAGATAAAACATAGTACACTAGTTATAAAATGTAAATTACGCCTTGCAAACATTTGGACAACTGTCGCACTATCAGAACGGACCTTGAGAAATTAAATCTTTTGTTCACAACAATTCAAAATAAAATTACACAAACTATTTAGGTCAAATCAGACAGGCATTCATAAAATGCCAAAAGCAGCTTATAAATGAAGCAAAATAGTCAGTCAAGAGTGTTTACCACAAAGGAATGTGCCAGCATTAGTAATTTAATACTTATTATATACTTAATCAGAACTGGAAAACATCAAAAGTAAAAATGGAAAGCTTGGAAAACAAGTGGCATGTAAACAAAATACTCCAAAATCAATTAATAAGTATTTTACCTTGTAAAACGAAGTAAAGAAAAGAGCGAGATTCTGAATGAATGCCTGTAAAGCATGGAATGTTTTAAGAGGTCATTTGTAAAGGCAGTATAATTAGAACTACGGAATGCAAAATCTAACAGTTTAAACTTAGTTCTTAAATAAAGTCTATAATTATTGTATTATGAAACACCATTAAAAACTGCCATGCTATACAAGATAGCAACACTAATTACCATTAATGAAATATACCTGTTCTTCAGTTGATCCATTTGCATAAGCCTCTGGAATTTTCGTTCCAGGTGGTAGAATAACCTAACATCATGAATATTGCAATATATTTTTAGAAAAGTAAAAAGCAATAGACATGTGAAAAAAATCCACAAAAAAGCAATTTTTGTATCAAGAGCAGCTAACAGACACATCTGCAAAAATGATTTTGTTTACTCCTTTCAAACATGAATGAGTTACAATTCTCTTATATTTACAAGAAGAGAAATAAAACCCATCTAAAATCACAAACTGTAAAAATTTCATTCACAATACCTGCAATTGCACCATGAAGATTGTATATAGCTTCACAAATTGTGTATCATAGAAGTCCCCAAAATTGAGAGCTGCAACCTGAATAGAGAAATGCCAATTAGGCATGCAAGGAGAACAAATTTTAAAAAAAAAAAGGAAAAACCCTACTGCTACAGTAAAGTTACTCACGATACGATCAACACACAAATAAAGAGAATATACTATATATAAATGCAAGGATACGTACCTCAGTTAAGCATTGCAAAGCCAAATTTCTGTAGGCGGGCACAGGAAAAAGATTTAGCAAAGTATCAAGCTGTAACCATCAAAGACAAACGAATGGTTATACACCAAGAAAGCCATCGTGTTTTTAGTAATTTAAAGCATTCAGATTTCTTGTTTAAAGCAATATGCAATAATGAAAAGTCAAAGATATTTAGAATAAAGCAGCATGAAATAAGTAAGGGTCAAAAGGCATTTAGATGAGATGATACATGCTGGATGAGAAACAAACCAGGGGAGATTCAAAGATATAACCAAGAGGAATCCATGATAAAAATGCATGAAGAGTGGCCAAAGTTGCCCTTATAAGTTCAGGTCGCTGTGATGCCGATAACACATAGAGACACAGTTCATGAATAAGCTGGAATTCGCTGCAATTATCACAGAGTTGACTCAGATTGCGTAGTAAAAAACTATCAAAAATACCCATTCAATTTTTATAAACATAATTCCCTGTCTTTTCAAAGTTCAACCATGTGAAACTGATATAAACTTTCTATGTAATGCTTAAACTGAGATATCGATCTACCTGTTCAACGACTGCTTAAGTTCCTTAATCTTCTGCTGTGTCATCTCACCTCGAGAGAAGTCAAAAACTTCTTCACTAAGCAGCTGAGGGAAAAAATTATAAAACTGTTAGTAACATCTTTACCAGATCAGTACAGAGAAAATATGAAATTTAAATGCCTGATTCATTGCCTTGCCTTCAAAATGGTCATACAATTTTCACATATTGTTTCACTACTCTTTGCAGCAGAAACAAGGTCAGGTATAAATCTTGGCCATCTACCTGGCCATTCATGCTTCAACACCTGAAATATTGCAAATATACTATTAGCTTTGAAATTGAAAGACAGATACACATCAATACAGCCATAAAAAAAATCTCAAAATAAGTTACTCAATAAACTGGCATATTTTGTAATCAACTGCTTTTAGAGCTATCCCAACATGCCCTTCCTCCTAACTATGTTTTTCCTTTATGCTTGTCTGATTGTGAAACTTGTCCATCTGTCCATACCTCACATCCATCCTCAACCTTCATTCCCTTCTTTTGTTGTACTATCAGAGTTGTTCATCCCACCACCCCTTCCCTTCAAAACCTACTCTTTACCCTTTTCAAAGTGTCAAACTTGTCCTTAACCTTCATGCCTCCTATCTAAACCCTGAACATAGACCAATGGCATGGTCATGAAGTATCTCTGACTTGTGAACTCGAACTCCCCCACCATTTTTCACTGTTCACCTCACTACCTCCCAGCACAGTCAAACTACCATTAATGCTGGGATGGAAGATTTATCTTTTTCAAGGTTTCTAGCAAGCATAAAAAATCATTTAATAATGGGGACATAGATCCACATGTACCTCTAATGCTAGTAGCTACAAATGAAAAGGCGGCCTTATCTGCCATTAATGCAATATTTAGGGTTTCAAACCCTACGAGATCTGTCTCCATTATTGCAAAGTAGATTTGGGTGTCGCAGAAAATATTTCCCCTCACATCATGGGAAAGGAAAGCTAGGGGCATGTGGCATAATAACACAATTTGAAGGAAAACAACACCCATTAGCTATCATTACTCTCTATGATACCAATCAATCATGAGATCTTGGCATTGAACGCAAGACTTGACATTCCTTCTCAAAGTATTCAAAATTCAGAATCAGAACAAAAGGATTATTATGCAATCTTCTACATAGAAAACCCTGTTCTGAGCGCTTGTCTATTAACAATCACAGAGCAAAAACCCATCTTGATCATGTAAAGCAGAAGACAAAACCCCTTTGGCCAAAAGACAAGCTCATTCGTAATTTGTATTTGAACTTTGGGATGAGAGATCTTACAAGTATCAAGTTTGCATACTATCACAACAGTCGTGATTGTAAGCATTTGAATTTTAATTTGTAATAGTTATTGTAACAATGTAATCTAATATTTATACAGACCTCTTTAATACAATAGCTATCTGCAATGTTTTATTCATTTTATGAACCCAATCTTAGCAAGTTAGACATTGCAAGATTGATGAAGCCTCAGTTATAATTTATGCCATTGTATCCATTGTTGTTACATCATTTTGTTAAGTGTTTGCACGCTCGTATAATAAGGAAAAGCTCTGTGATTTTGCAGTCTTTTGGACCCAATTCCTAAACTGGGTGTTCATTATTAATGCCAAAAAACGTGTTTTGTAAAGTGGGTATAAATGTTAATGTATAAATGTGATGGAAGATTCGGGGCCTTGGTTGAATTCTACTAAAACCCTAAACTGGGTGCTCATTATTAATGCCAAAAAAGGTGTATTGTAAAGTGGGTATAAGTGTTAATGTATAAATGTGATGGAAGATTCGGGGCCTTGGTTGAATTGTACTAAAACCCTAAATATAGTTCGGGCAGCTGCTCAGATGTGCAACATATTAGTTTTTTTTTGCTAGAATGACCTAAAGTTTTAGGATTCTAGTGCATTGTGTAAATCGATATAGAATTTTTTTAGCAACCAAAAAAATAACATTTAAAGAAGGTTACTAAATTAATTCCTCTAATATTGTATTCAGAGAAATTACAAGTGTTTTTTTCTTATATGGATACATGCAAGCACACAATGCGGGACATTCAGCACACTTCCTTTTTGCCCTGATTGCAGCAGGCAAAAATAATTTTAAGCTTATGAATAAAACTTATACGATCTGAGGTCCTGATCTGATTCTGGTAAAAGGTCACGTACAGATACTTGGTTCAGAAAAATGGATACAACCAACAAAATTCTTTATATATATACGCACATATATGTATATGGGTGTATGTGTGTGTGTATATATATACATATGTATGTATATATGCATATGTATACGAATATGTGTATATATTTATATGCATAGTTGATAAACTCAGACTCGGCAATAACTCGGCTGGCTCAAAAAATTTGAAAAACTCGGAATCGCCAAAAACTCGCGAAAAAATCGGCAATAAATTGGCACTTTTATCGAACATTTGAAAATATATAATTTCTTAAAATATTCTTAAAAGCACACGCATATACACCAAATGTGTAGAACATATGCTGATTTGAGATATCCATCATATGTTAACCAAAGCTTTGAGTTAAATATAAAAAAATAATTTAATAACATTGTCAATATATGTGTATTTTTATAAGTTAATAATGTCATTACTAAAATTTTCATACAATATATTTATTAAAATACTAAATTATATATTATATGTTATAATATCGTAATTATTAAAATAATAAAAATATAATTGATAGATACAAAAATTTAATAAATTAATCATATCAATACTAATAATATATTAATTTATTATTTTAATGGTTGTAAAAAAATAAAATCTTACTAATATTTCTTCTAGTTCATAGAACCTATTTAAATTGTTTTTGCTTAATTTAAACCTATATGTATTCAATATCTATTCCTTCTAGTTCATAGAACCTATTTAAATTGTTTTTGCTTAATTTCATACCTCTCAGTCAGGTTGCAGTCGTATGAACAAGACACAAGAGAACCCTTATTGTCTGGGTCGTCGTCACAGTAGTCTCAGGCATCTTTTAAAGTCCCTATTTTTGCACCCCTATTTTCACAATAGTCTCAGTCGTATTTTAATGTCCCATCACGGTTTTTTTAAAACCCGAAACCCTAACTTAGGCGCAAACATTATATATCTCGTGTTTGACTTTATTCAACTACTTTTTGGCAGAATAATCGCATGATACGCTGATTTTTTCCTAAAAATATCGCTGCGATTTTTTATTAAACTCGCTGCCGAGTTTTTGTGCGATTATATCACCATAGTTTTTCCTGCGCGATATATCGTGAGTTTGGCGATATATCGCCGCTATTTTCAACCATGTTTATATGCATAATTGCTTAGCAAAATATTTAAATCCTTCAAAATTTGCAAAAAGAAAAGACTCATAACTTCATAATTAAGTAACTTGACAAGTATAAATACATAATGAAAATTACAATCAATATTCAATACTTCTTCATATTGTGATCTTGCTATCAGGATTCAACTCTGTAGTATCTCAATTTGAGATGCTGTGGAAAATATCTCCTACTTATCACTCTTCATATTGCTTTTCATCGGAAGCATCACACTGATGAGTCTATTAAAATTTAATAATGGTGCAGATTCACTTGCTTGCCTCATTTCACACCTACTCAGCTTCAAATTGTGGGAGACGTCCTATGCAGAATCAGTTGCCTCATACGATTATCTAGTCTGGGTGCCCTGGACTTCCCCCAATTGGTATTCTTGGACTTGGCATTAGTACTCCTACAGTGATACGTGACAGCATAGGTGGCTCCTCCAATAGGTCACTGAATGCTGACTCCTAAGGAATTTAGTTCTCCACCAGGGTAGTCTTCCTTGGTTTAAACTGTTTTGCAGGGTTCTCCTCCAAGTTGCTATTTTAATAATTGTGCTTGTTTGAGTTTACACATTTTTTTAGTCAACCCATGTTCCAGTTCTTTGCACTTTTTTGGTTTTCCTCCTCCGCTTCACATCTATGGCCCTTTTTGCTTCAGGTTCTTTGCTATTGTTCATTCTGTACCTTCTGTCCCTATGATCTATTTTGGTCATTCGCACAAAATAATATTTAATTTATTTCTTTCTCAACACATGTATAAATATTAAAATCAATTGAAGATGCAAAGTAACCGTAAATGCCTACAGTAAGAAATGTTATCCTTGGCATTTTTGCTTTATTGGTATCATTTCTGATTCTTTTTCTTAGCGCAGAGTTCCAACAAAAGTACAAAAAAAGCAAAAAACACTGAAAATGGCCACCATCAAGTTTTGAATAAGTTAATAAATTTTCTGTATCACATAATCACACCAAATTCAAATGTAGAATGGAATTCCAAATTTGTAATTCGAAGGAAAGGACTATTAAAGAAGGTTAGTGCTTTGTACGTATGGCTTTGCTAATTGCTTAATTTTGAATATTAATTATCAGAAGTTTAATGAGTGACAACGTGCAGTTAAAGTACCAAGTGCAGATATCATATGGGACCCACCACAATTGTGGCGAGAGATTTCTCACCTTCTTATGAGAACAGAAAACCTAACAATTGTTGTGGTAAGGAGCACCTTAAACTGCAAGATAAAATGCATTAGCTTCCTTTTACACAAGATTCACTTTGTCTTTCTCCCATCTCTTAAATGGTTTAGAGTTTATTGGTTTTGTCGCTTTATTTTTGGCAACCTACTTGAAATTCAAGTTAAATTAATGGAAATGTCATGCAATTTGAGTTGCTTAGCATATTAATAATTAAGTTATGTCTTCATTGATAATATCAATGCACTAGCACACTTAAGCTTCCTGCAAGTAAAAGGGAATATCTAATACAAACACAAAGAAAACACATTCCAAATTTGAAAAAAATAACAAGTTGTTTTAAAATTAGTACCTTCACCATATCATTTCCCATTCTCAGATATATACTCTTATTTTTTAAGTTCTTAAGAACATGGAGGCATTTGGTGTAGGGCTATTTACCTTCCATAAAATGAAATTCGCAAGCAAGCACACTTTCTTAGGTTCAAAACTTAATTATACTCAACCAACAAGGTTTGTTCCTAAAGTTTTACAAAATTTAATTTTTGGTGTTATCAAGCAGCTTCCATAAGAGCATTTACAGATCAGTACCTTGATAAAATATTAAAATGGATAAAATGTATAAGCACAAATTTATTAACAGATCTAAATAAAAATGAAGAACTAGAGGTGCTAAACAAAAAAATAACAGACAATTGCAAATTTAGTATTTATATTTAAAATCATTAAGATTCACTTAAATGAGAGATATCTGAAAGCAAGCAGAAATATGCAGACAAAATCTCAATCATTACAATAAAGAAAATGTATCGGCAAAATTGCCACAGGAATGAAATTATATAACTTACCTGAACCAGTATTACATTAAGCTTGTTTACATAAAGCTTCTCTCGACGGAATGAAACTTCATCTCGTGAAAGCTGAATAAAATAACACACTCGATTTTTAATCTCAGTGGATTATAAAAAATAAGGCCAAAATAACAAACTACCAGTGAAATCAGTACAGATCAAATCAATTTCAATGCAAGAAGAACCAAAGTAGATGCAACTGTAAGATGAGATCTGATATAGAATTTTTTATTCTGTACCTGAACAATAAGATCTGATATAAAGTTCTTTATTCCATCTCGCTGTTCAACAGGCAATGCATTCCACCGATATTTGATAACTCCTTCCAGAACCTTGAGTCACATCAATGAACCCAACATCAAAACAAATCCAAATACATTTCACAATCAAATCATAGCGGAATGAGATGTTTTATGTATGTTTCTATCATAGCAATAGTTAACATTTATGAGTGTACTTGAACTAATTTATTGTATGCATACATTCAACACTAATTTGGCTATGCATGCACTTTACTTTTCAAGGTCTAACGTTTATGGCTTAAGCCAAGCTGAGCTAGACTGTCATCTGCACTAAAACTATTTCAAAATTAACAAAAACTTCAAATAGGCTAATGGAGAACTAAAATAAATATACAACAGTAAAACCATGGAAGCACTTGCACATAAAACATTGAACATATGCAAATGCTTAACTAGTATAGATATCATAAATCGATCTATCAACAAAATACTAAAAGATGTCATTTTGGAGCACTATTTTATATACTTTCGAAACATTTTGTTTACTATATACATGAAGACAAATTTTATGTGCTGCTTGTTTCAGAAACATTACGTTTATTATTATTAATTTAATGTTTCGACATGTAAATGAATCTCAAATTTAAGGTGCAAGGTCAGAGTTTTGTTAACACACACTCCATTACACTCCACCCCTTGCTGCCATAGTAGAATGTCTCTCGGCATTAGTTATTCTTTCTCTTAGCTCTTGGTTGTTAACTGTAGTTTCAGCATTTTGGCCTCTAATTTTTTGTCCTTCCCAAAAACTGAAGAGGTCCTGTCTATTTGATATCTTGATTTCAAGTATAGGGTGGGTTATTACTGAAGCATTTTAAGATCAAAGAAGTTTTTCACCAATAGACTCCAACATGCTTAATATCTGATTTACATTCAAGCCTTGCGACCCTCTAATATTCACAAGACTCCTCCTGCTGCTGTCTAATTGCTATCATGATTAGAATCTAGAATACATTCTTGTGCGTTTTCAGCATAAAGAAATTTTTGACCCACAGGCTTAAATTTGCTTAATATATGTTATGCATTCAGGCCTTGTTCAACAACCCCCTAATATTCACACAGTTCATCTGTTATTGATGAATCTGACTGCAGCTTTGCATTTAACAACCACTATTGCTGCAGACTTAACACATGAACAAAATAGATACCTGAGTCCCAGCTTAACATATGCCATCCAGTTGTGACAATGGAATCGTCCCATTTCCAAAGCTTCAGATATTTTATCAAATATCTATCTCCAAACTTTTTTGTTAAAAATACTATAATAAACTTACAAATTAAGACCAATACAAAAAACTAATTTATAGTTAAGTGATCTCTTCAAATACTGCATAATTGATGACAAATGTCAACCAGATGAATTTCTCATTGAAACATCAGCTAATTTTACTAAGCACTCCAGCTGACATAACAAATCATACACAGGAGATTTCAAGTATTATATTATCTTGTGAATTGAATTTCACAAGGCACCACAACAATGGGATTTGCAGAGATGCATACCATTGTGACATTGTCTCACAACCATATTCCAGCTTGCAAATTCAAAGAAAGTTAAGAAATTCATTTTGCCAAAGTGTCCAGATCAGTCATTCTAGTTAAAGTTTTCCATAGTCCATAAAGATAATATAGGATTAACTGTGATACCTTTTTTGCATCCGGATTTCAGATCACAGTTATTGATCCATCGTCAGAATGAGAAAATAATTGATAGTTGGAATGTAGAGTTCTTGGCTATCTAAATTGGATGAGAGGGCAGTGTTGTGGAGAGAGTGTTCAGAAAGCAAGGGGAAAGATAAAAAAGGGAAAACCAACAATGAACATATTCTATTTCTAAATTTAATAAATGAATGACAAAAACATAAAATATTCTATAAAATAACAAGAGTACTAAAGAGACAGCGTATCAAATAAGTAAATATCTACACAAACACTGTTGTGACTGTATGTGTGTACATGTACAGACAAATATTATAACATGGATTGTTCCAATAGGACTCTAAATAACTTTGAAATTAGTCATTCAATCAGAAATAGGATCAAGGAACATGCCTTTGACATCACATATGCCATGTCAACTTAATATAGAACAATTTGTTTTTTGAATAATTTAGTTGCAAATGAATATAACAGCTTACTGAATTCTGAAAACAGCACTTTATCATGAAATTATTACTTCTTTTTAAAAGATGGATGCTTCGCTTCAAGTCTAGAGGCACCATGAAGTTGCAACTTATTCAGATAATCCAACCTCAAAGTCTGCTGCTGGTCTTACAAGAGGATAAACTGCAATATGAAACTGGGCTACAAGCTTACGACATACTTACTGCTGCAGTTTTTTGGATGTCTTCTTTTGACAAAGATTATGAAGCCTGAAAATGTTGTTGTTTATGCTGTAGACTACTATCTCATCCTTCATATCCTAGAAGTCCTTTTTTGCTGTCACCTTGCTTGGAAGGTGCTGAAACTAACTGTAACTGAACTACTATACTAAGTTGATAAAACTAACTGTAACTGCACAGCTATACTGAAACTAAGAAAGTGTAAAAGTTAATTACTAACTAGATTTGCCATGCTGGGACTAGGTAAGTACCATAGTTACACCGCCCTGGGGGACGGAGGGACAAGTTTCCGGGCAGGGGGGACAGAGGGGCCTCAATTTGGGTGCGGCGGGGGACCGGTGGGGGGTAGGGGTGTATATACTATATACTATACATGTGGTACTTAAAATGCTAGTTATGAAAAAATGTATAACAATATAAGAGTAAGACATTTAGAATCTGAATTACTATTAGTAAAAGTAAAACTAAATACTACATTGCATTAAAGTTTGAACATTGAACATGGAACAATAAGTTAATAACATAGAACATTGAAGTTTGAACAATAGAATTATAATTATAATTTATAAATAGTCGAATCAGCAAATGGAAGAGTTCTATGAGTATCTAATCATAAAGATGATTACATTGAGTAGCATGATATGAATATCAAAACAAGTACAAGCTACAAAATCAAAATGCGAAGGCCCAAAATGTAGTAAAGGAGGCCTCTAATCGTCTCTCGAGAGGTCAACAAACTCGTCATCACCGCAACTATCAGACTCTCCAAGGTCAAGAGTCATGAAAGGAATACCAACCAGCCCTGCATCTAAAGCATCCTCATCCTCATCAATCTGTGATGGCTCCTTTGGCTCTACATCCCATCGTGCTGCTGAACTCTCCTTGTACACACGTGTCTTGTGGTCAGTGATACGCAAGGCACTATGTACAGCCACTAGCTTCTCTGCTCTCTGAGAGGTAAGTTTGTTCCTCTTCAGAGGGTGGATGAAGCTATATATAGACCAGTTCCTCTCGGAAGCTAAAGAAACGAATGGCTAGTGTGGTAGTCATTGATTTCGGTCCATGACAAGTCCACCACAAAAGTGGATCCTGTTGTACCATAGTTTTTATGTCCGCCTTTGCCGTAACATTATAACCCTTAAGAGTAGCAAATTTGGTCCAATCAATGCGAATTATCCCAGCAGTCTCAGAGTCATACATCCTATCAATGCACCTAAGGAACCCTACCTTCACCTGAAAAAATTAAAAAATTTAAAATTCAAATTATTGGCAAATAGAAGATGTTAGTTATGAAAAGATGTTTAAGACATAAAGATAATTACAATGACTAGCATGATATGAATCACCTCATCATCCTTAATCGGTGTAACTCTACCAGGCCTAGCCATGTACCACTTCGGATTCAATGCATAAGAAGCCATGTGTAAGGGAGTGTTTAGGTTGTCCCATCTGTGCTGAATAATAGGCAGAATGTGCTCATTGTAGAATGCTAAAAGTGGGGTCCCTCTCTCGCACAACTGCCCCCATCTTGCCAAGCATAGAATCAATGCACTCGTACACCTCTCCAAGGCTAGGTGCATCCCCATCCCCATATCTAATGACCTGGAAAACTGGATTGATGAGACTACGTATTTTGCATCACTCCAAAATACATCTCTTCACTATCTCCTTTACCCTCCTCCCCTACTCTGTCTTGGACCCATCCCACCGATTCCGCTCATTCGTCATAACCATGAGTTGCAGTGGCTCTTGCAACTCAAGCATTCTCTCCAAAAGAATGAAATAAGATGCATATCTGGTCTCAACTGGTTTCAAGAACTCCTTCGCGAAGCTCCTGAAGAGTGAATGTGAAGTGTGGTGTTTGCAAATATACATTTGCACATCTCTAGCATCGTTGACTACTCCCTTAATCCAGTCAATCTTCCCCATGTCCTTGAGTGCATTGTTCATGGCATGCACACAACATGGAGTCCACCAAATATGTCTATATGTTGTCTCAATAAGCCTCCCTGCAGCTCTACACACAAGTGTTGCATCTGTCACTTGGACCATATTTTGTGGCCCAATCTCCTCAATAGTTGTCTGAAGGATGTCAAACTGAAAATCAGCATCCTTTCGATGCCCTGAGCAATCAATTGCCCTGAGAAAGAATGAGCCCTCTGAGCATGTAACTATGATATTGATGAGTGGACGGTTCCTAATGTCCGTCCACCCATCCATGATAATGTTGCATCCAGACTCCTCCCAACACTCCCTCGTGGTCTCCATCGTTGTACTAATCTTGGCATACTCTTTATCCAAGATTGTGGTCCTCAATTTGTGCTCACCTAGTAGCACAAATGATGCTCCTCCCCCCTCACAACCAACTGCATCATATCCTTATAATAAGGAGATCGAGCTACATGAAGTGGTATGCCATTGGAAAAAAAGAATCTACCAATGGATTCCTCTATCTCCTCTTTCAAGCGCAACTTAAATAAATCTGCTATGAGGTTACTTTCAGCTGTCACCTTTCGTTTCCCCTTGTTGGGTTGTGCTTCAGCCACAACACTAAAAGTGGAAGAAGGTCCTGAGGCTGCCCCTGCGAATGATGTTGCTCTCTCCTGCGATCTAGGAGTAGGAATACGCGTACTCCTCTGTAATTGTTGCTCATGTAACTGTTGAATACTCTGAATTTGTTGCCTACCAGATAAGGTAGTAGGCATTGCAATTCCCAAGTCATCTGGAATACCCCAAAGCTTGCTAAATTCAATTCTATAATGCAAATTTTAGTTTCATTCAAAAAATCACATACTCCCACACCTTTTCTTGTCCAAAAGAGGAAGTGTGCATTCACTCTAGTGATGCTACCAAACCACAAATGTTGCATTTCCACTTTCTTGTGCCACCACCTAATTGTGTTCGAGCAGTTATCCTCGTTGCAAACTATCTAAGAGGAGATTTAGGATCATATTTACCCCTAGCCCACTTTGCCAAAAGTGGGGAGGGGCTATCAGTAGATGGTGGACCAGGTGGCCAATTATCTGTGGATTGAGATTCAGTTTGCTCATGCTCATCCCCCACATTGGTGTCATCATCATGCTCAGTCTTAGGTTCATAATCTTCTTGGCTACTATTACTATGAGAATTAGTTTCCAATCCCATCTCATCAACACTTCGACTTGTTTCATGACTGTGGGAACTCATTTTCACACTGCATTTCACCAAATGAAAACAAAATCAAGAAATACATCAACACGGTTTCAAACTTTCAACTTTCAGCCCATACCCTTCTTTAAAACAGCAAAGTTTTAAATTAAAATTTAAGCAACAAGAATTTAGAAATGAAACAACAAGAATCTACTTCAATCTAGAAATGAAACTCAAATAACTATATCAAAATGAAACAAGA
>MU224393.1:668053-679027 GCA_018584345.1 Thuja plicata
CTCTTACAAACACTCTTTTATGAGCTCTTCACTCTTCTTCTTGTTGCTGTTGCAAACACAAAAAAACCATAAAATGAATGCAAATGAAGCCCCATATGGTTTTCTATCATTTTAGCACAAGAAGTGGGCCCCACATGGCCTAGGGTTGAAAACGACATACTAAACAATTTAATAATGTTGTGTTTTTTTTTAAATTGCTTTATTTGTGTGCTTTGACGGGGGATGCCCATGCGTCCCCTTTTCGGGTCGAGGGAGGTTTTGGCGTCCCCATTCCCAAAGGGGGACGTGGGGACGTCCCCCACAAATGGTGGCCGATGGGTGGCGCCGCTGGAAACGCAGAAACGGCGTCCCCCCGTCCCGGGTGCGTTGGGGATTTTTGGGTGGGGGGCATGTCCCCGTGTTACGCTGGTAAGTACTGATGCTATGTGCAAACTAGGACAACATAATCTACTTAATTAGGCCATTCTTAAATCTTTAAACTTTATCCAATTCCCAAACTGGTACTACCAATTGAAAGACTAAGGATGATACGAGTAGATACTTGTGGATAATTGCTTGATGATTGATGATGATGTGATGATATGATCTGAAAATAAATTGAAAGAATGCTCTTATATATGGTCCTCAAAGTATTTCATATATTAGGCCAACCTCCAATATTAATATTAAGACATTGGGATCAAGGAACAATTGGTGTGAACTGCTGGTCTCCATTTGAGATGATTCCATTCATGTATCTCAAGTGGTCCTCAAGGTTTTGTCCTTAGGATTGTACCAGCAAGTGCACAAATGAGGGCTAGAGAGAAAATACATTTGAGAATAAATGTTTCTGCTGCCCTCACTTCTTTATATAGGTACATATGTCTCTAAGGCACTGGCTGCTAACCCCAGAGCATCCTTCTCCATTCACTTTTTCCTTATTTTTCTAAAAACAAACACAATCAGATTCTGTCCTATTTTAGGCAACCACTTTTGGCGTCATCCAAGTTGGCCTTCTTTTTTTCCCTGCAATATTTTTCTTTTTCTTTTGCTGCAATCATAGTTGGCAGACTCGAAGAATACTCCGCGAGTTTTTCTAGCCCGCGAGTTTTTCTAACTTATACTCACCAAACAGACAGACCAAGTTTTTGAGAAAAACTCGGCAAGTCTGAAAAAAAATCGGCCATGTTAGAATATCAGCGCTAAAGGCAAAAAAAACGGCACAGTCAGTTCATTGTTATGATTTTATTGCTTCTATTTGGCTATGAGAGGGGAAAATAGGGTTCCAAGCCCTTGGTAACTGATTTCAACCAATTAGAAACGGATTTGAGTGGATTTCAAGCGGATTTCAAGCGGATTTCAGGCGGTTTTTGAAGAAAAATCAGATTCCCAGGTAAGTTTTCTGATTTTGTTTCTATATTTTTTAAAACATTCTATTTACTTTTTGTCGCATCTAGATGAATACAAAATCATTCCTAAGTAGTTAAAAATGATTTTGAATCATTTGAACAAGATTTCAACACTATTTTTGACAAGTTTTGTTGAATCTTTCACTATTTTTTTTAAGAATCTCTAGTTTTTTTTTTTAAAATCAAAACCTGGTAGTTTTTTTTAATTTTTTTTTACTTTAAATGACGTCTAAAAATATTGAAACTAATTTAGATAGTTTGCTTAATTGATTAACTAAAATATTAATTTTGTCTTTTCACTTTCTATGTGTAGGTCAACAGTTAACAATTAATTCATCATGGCAGCTTCAAGGATTGATTGGCCACTAGAACCATGTCCATCTGGATATATAGGCACCCGTCCTAAAGGTGCTAGAGATAAGACATGGAGCTATGCCTATGAAGGACCAGACCCTAGGACGGTGATTTGCATAAAATGTGAGAAAGTAATTCATGGAGGCATAAAACCACACTAGGAAATGTGATAAAACCACAGAAGAGATAGAAAGATAAAACCACAAAAGAGATAAAAAGATGTGTTAACGCCATACTTGCAATTGAGGAAGAAAAACACTGCAAAGGGATAGAACAAAATTACCTATGAGGGCAGCCATAGCTGAATCTCAAAGTGCTTCAATTGACATTGAAGAAGAAGCGGCATTTGAGAGCATAGTGGGCTCTCAGCGTGGCTCGTGTATCCGCAAATCAAGCACCCCATCTTTTACCACTTCTTCCTCTAGTAGAGTGCCTGCTACTGAATCACCATCAGGGAGTGGGACACAGCCTATAGGCAATTATTTTGTGACCAGGAACACACCTGGAGCACAACCATCATTGGAGGCACATGAGAAAACAGACATTGCATGTGCTAATTTTTGGTACTTCGACAATATCTCAGTAAATGTGGCAGAGAGTCCTTATTGGCTAAATTTGGTGACAGCAATGACAGTTTCAAGAAAAGGGTACAAGGCCCCTTCTCGCAAGGAATTGGGTGGGAGGTTAGTAAATACTAATTTCATTTTTCAATTTTATTTGTTGTACTTGTTTATTAAATCAAAATTGTGTACTAAGACCTAATTTCACTTTGTTCTTGTAGCTTGCTCACAAATGCGGTTTGATAGAGCAAAAGAAGTGGTAGAGGACAAAAAATAAGAATGGAGAAAATATGGCTGCACCATTCTTTCTAATGGGTGGACAGGTGGAAAAAACCGCACCATTATTAATTTTTAGGTTGCTTGCAAGGACAATGTGGTGTTCCTGAAATCAGTTGATGCATACAATAAGGTGCAAAATGCAAATACATTGGCTGGAATGTTGGAGTATCATGGAGGTGGGTGTAGAGAATGTGGTGCAAATCATCACAGATAATGCAGCAACATATGTGTCAACAGGTAAAATCCTCCAACAAAGGCATCTCACTCTTCAATTTCCCTTTCTACCATGTCAATTGAATAGTATTTAAGCAAGTAATGGAAGATGAAAGATCAATTGCAATTTCTGATATAATTAATATAAATGTGTGCAATAGTAAGTAAAATCCTCCAAGAAAGGCACCCAACTCTTTTTTGGACACCTTGTGCAGCACATGTACCAAACCTTTTGGAGGACATAGGAAAATTTGATTGGCTGACTCCAATTGTGAAAAATGCAAGGCGTATCACAAAATATATTTACAATCACTCTTGGGTTCTACATTTGATGAGAGAGCACACTCATGGGAGAGATTTGATGAGAATCGGTGTCACAAGGTTTGCAACGATTTTCTTGACGTTGCAAAAGCATTATTGGTGCATTGGCTTCTTTGAAACAAATGTTTGTGAGTCAAGCATAGCTAGACTCACCTTATCCAAAGAAGGTTGAAGGAGAGGTTGTCGCATGCATAGTCTTCAACAACCATTTTGCACAAAATGGTTGCAGAGATTGTGAAGGTAACTTCAAAACTTGAATTTTTAATTATTCTTGATTCAAGTCTCTCATTATTAATTTGTAACTAACTTCATTAATTAATCTTTTTGTAAATACTAATTTGTATTTTTCAATTGTAGGTGTTCAAGCCCCTGGTTAGAGTTATGCGCTTGGTAGATGGGGATCAAACCCCAATGGGTATCTTTATGAGGCCATGGATAGAGCCAAAGAGTCTGAAAAATTACTACAATGGGGATAGGCTCAAATTTTATCCCATTCGGCAAATTATTGATAGGAGGTGGAACAATCAACTCCACCAACCCATTCATGCAGTAGGGTACTTCCTCAACCTTCATTTAGATTCAATGATTCTTATTAAGATCCTAATGGAAAGGTCATGGAGGGCCTCACTGCATGCATTCAAAGGATGATACATGAGGTTTAGGAGAGAGACCTCATTGTGGTCCAGCTCCAAAACTATGTAGAAGCAAATGGTAATCTATTATATTCAGAGCTGGCAAAGAGAGGAAGAGCTACTCAAACCCCAGGTATAACATTTGCCATTTGGATTTTGGGGTCTAAAGTAATTGATAAATTGATAAAAATGTATTTTTGCTTACTAACTTTTCAATATTTTATTCTACAGGTGCTTGGTGGCAAAGTTGGGGTGGAAATAGCCCACATCTCAAAAAAATTGCCCTCAAAATGTTATCTCAGCATTGTAGTGCATCCAATAGTGAACGCAATTGGAGCTTGTTTGAGGTCATCCACACGAAAAAGAGGAACAAGTTAGCTCAAAAACGCCTCAATGACCTTGTCTTTGTGCAATATAATCTTCGGTTGCGCACAAGGAAGGCACAGGAAGCAACAATTAGTCCAATTGATTTGGACTATATAGATCCTTACAGTGATTGGACAACACAAGAGCATCCTCCATTATTTACAGAGGATGACATCATTGATTTGGAGAGGCGGGCTATGGAGGAGGGAGGTAGATTTGGTTTCAAATTGGTTGACATTGAGGAGGATGAGTCGGATGAGTCAAATGAGGACTCACTGTTAGTGCCAGGAGGAGCTACATCCAAGATGGAGGACGGACGAGCAACATGCATCATCAGAGATACCAAGCGAGGAGGCAGAATCATGCCCAGTGCAGGCTTCTAGGACTAGACCCTCTAGTTTTATCTCTCCCTTATTTTTTTTCTAGAGCTGGGAAGAGGAAGATGTAATTGTAATGGTGTATTTACTTTTAGGTTTATGGAAACTATTTACTATTTTACTTTCAGGCTTCCAGTCATCAGCATTCCTCACGAGAATACAATGTTGTACCCACTTTGTATTTAAATATATCTAGACTTAGCTTGTACTCACTGAATTTTGCCAAAAAAAAAAAAGCATTTCTAATTAAATTTAAGCAGTTTTTAAGTTCCCGAGATTTTTGCCGAGTTTTCCCCGAATTTTTTTTCCAGGTCTTGGTGAGTTTTTTTTGGCTTTGGCGAGTTTTACAACTATGGCTGCAATATTTTAATTCAGCTCAATTTTAGTTGCTGTAATATTTTAATTCTCCTTTATGGCTTACTTGAAAGAGGAACATCACAAGGCATGAGATAATTTTAAAATTTGTCCTTGCAAAAGACTCTATATGTACCTAACACCACTTTCACCTTAAAGACCCAAATCTTTATTAAACAAGAAAACATTTTAAAGAGAAAACTCTAAAAGGCCATCCTTAACAAAAAACCATCCAATCTTAATCATGATGAAGGTTGGAATTTAAGCTTCACCGAAAAACATGTAAGGAATTCTCTCCAATCCAACCCCCCTTCTGATTTCTCTCTCCTTATTAACCATCTTCCCAAGTGTCTTGATCAAATTTTATCTTTCCTCCTTTTGTTTCATTTCTATGTGCTGACAAGCAAAGTAAAATTGGTCTATTGTTTTTCACATTAATGATTCAATCTAGCTTAAATTTTGCCTAGCACTACCACTATCCAATGTAAGAAGTAAATAATTTTATAAGTTACACTTAATTGTGATACCCGCTTTACACAAATTATGCTTTTGGTAAAAGAACAATCATATATTCAAATATAATAATGTATCTTGGTGTGCAAGACACTGATTAAATTGTTCCCTAAGATGCAATAAGTATTCTGATCATTCTCATAAGAGATGGGTTCTTGTGAACCACTACTCATGAACATGGGTCAATGAGTTTGACTCAAAAACTAGACAGTTGAATCCTGATAGCAATATCACAATTTGACTTGCTATGGAAAAATATCTCTTGCTTATCAATTGATGAGCTTAAGGGGCTTTATAATGAATGGTTCATAAGGTACAACACTTGCTGAAGGTTTTGTAAATGGGGTTGCAAGCAAAGTGAGCTTAACCTTGGAGGAAATTGTGTGGTTAAGCACGCTTGAGTAGGAGTAGTACTTGGATGGGTAACCTTCTGGGAAGTCTCAATGCTTCACCTCTGTGAGCATCACCTAGATGCAATGTGTGCTAAGTATTCCGTCCATTCTCATGAGAGATAGGTTCTTGTGAACCACTACTCATGAAACATGGGTTAATGAGTTTGGCTCAAAAACTATACAGTTGAATCCAGATAGCAATATCACAATTTGACTTGCTATGGAAAATTATCTCCTACTTATCAATTGATGAGCTTAAGGGGCGTTATAAAGAATGGTTCATAAGGCACAACACTTGTTGAAGGTTTTGCAAATGGTGTTGCAAGCAAAGTGGGCTTAACCTTGGAGGAAACTCTGCGGTTAAGCGCGCTTGAGCTAGAGTAGTACTAGGATGGGTGACCTCCCAGGAAGTCCTGGTGCTTCACCTTTGTGAGCATCATCTAGATGCAATGTGTGCTAAGTAGTCTATTCATTCTCACGAGAGATGGATTCTTGTGAACCACTACTCGTGAAACATGGGTCAATGAGTTTGACTCAAAACCTACACAGTTGAATCCTAATAGCAATACCACAATTTGACTTGTTGGGGAAAAATATCTCCTACTTATCAATTGATTAGCTTAAGGGGCTTTATAATGAATGGTTCATAAGGCACAACACTTGCTGAAGGTTTTGCAAATGGGGTTGCAAAAAAGTGTGCTTAACCTTGGAGGAAACTTTGTGGTTAAGCGCGCTTGAGTTGAGTAGTACTTGGATGGTTGACCTCCCGAGAAGTCTCGGTGCTTCACCTCTATCAGCATCCCCTAGATGCAATGAGTGATAAGTATTCCATTCATTCTCATGAGAGATGGGTTCTTGTGAACCACTACTCATTAAACATGGGTCAATAAGTTTGACTCAAAAACTACACAGTTGAATCCTAATAGCAATATCACAATTTGACTTGCTATGGAAAAATATTTCCTATTTATCAAATAATGAGCTTAAGGGGCTTTATAATGAATGGTTCCTAAGCCACAACACTTGTTGAAGGTTTGGCAAATGGGGTCGCAAACAAAGTGAGCATAACCTTGGAGGAAACTTTGTGGTTAAGCGCGCTTGAGCTAGAGTAGTACTTGGATGGGTGACCTCCCAAGAAGTCTTAGTGCTTCACCTCTGTGAGCATCACCTAGATGCAATGAGTGTTAAGTATTCTATTCAATCTCATGAGAGATGGGTTCTTGTGAACCACTACTCATGAAACATGGGTCAATGAGTTTGGCTCAAAAACTACACAGTTGAATCCTAATAGCAATATCACAATTTGACTTATTGTGGAAAAATATCTCCTACTTATCAATTGATGAGCTTAAGGGGTTTAATAATGAATGGTTCATAAGCCACAACACTTGTTGAAGGTTTTGCAAATGGGGTTCCAAGCAAAGTGTGCTTAACCTTGGAGAAATATTCGTGGTTAAGCACACTTGGGCTAGAGTAGTACTAGGATGGGTGACCTCCCAGGAAGTCTCGGTGCTTCACCTCTAAGAGAATCACCTTGATGCAATGAGTGTTAAGTATTCCTTTAATTCTCATGAAAGATGGGTTCTTGTGAACCGCTACTCATGAAACATGGATCAATGAGTTTGACTCAAAAACTACACAATTGAATCCTGATAGCAACATCAGAATTTGACTTGTCATGGAAAAATATCTCCTACCTATCAACTATATTCCTTTTAGGGATACTTGCTCTCAAAATGCACAGGTACAGATGTTATATATAAAAACTAAATACCTTCTTATCCAACAGAATAGTCTATACCTATATTCCATTTGAGATACTTCCCTTTAATAAAACACATCAATACATATGTTATAAATAAACATGAACAATATTCTTCTCCAACAATGTATATGTTTGACCCTGGTGAAAACATTACAACATGCATTCAACTGCTATCTGTACAGACATCTGCAAACTTCAACTATTATATAGTTAGATTGACTAGTCTACTAGTGTCACAATAAATCTTATAAAAATGCAAAGAAAAAGGTGAATAACTCCTTCCAATCAAACCCTCTCATTTCTCCCCAACAGAAATTCTTTGAAGCATAGGTGCAGCGTCAAAAGCAATTTTAGGAGGAAAGAAATTGTTGGCAATTGATTCCGTGAAATTGTTTCCCAAGCATATTGTATTTATTTTCACATTATTTTAAATGTTAAAGAGGTCCAGTAGAGCATCCCTTTTTATATGCAGTGTCTAGGTTATGTATAAACAGTTTCAAAAACATTACAGAAGATAATAAAGCAACAAATAAGATCCTCAAACTCTCTGCATTTTTCTAACACGCAGTATACAGTATTCCATTAGCTTACACTACATGTGGATCAGTTAAAGAGCTGCAATGTTATGGAACAAAGAATTGACAATAACTTTTCCTGCATTATTATCCAAAAGTTTATCATAACGTTATTCTCAAACTCAGTAAAATCATACAAAGAATCAGTAATAGATTTATGTTAAACATTTTATAGCCCATAAAACATTTTTCATGCCATCAGAATAGGAGGATTCAATCCCCATTATATAAAATGATAAACAATCATCAGTCCAGACACACAGAATTCAAAAAAATTGCAGAGGGAAGACCACCTGAAGCGCAAAGAACTTGGTGTTCAAATTTTGTGAATTCTGTAAAATACTAACAACTTGAAGCCATGTATCAGGATTATTTTGTAGCTCTCGCAATATACGTTCTGCTGCTGCTCTCTGTCAAATAACAAAACAACAATACATGAAATGTGCTTGAAAGGATCACATGATATTGAAGAAAATATTTATAAAAAAGATTATACATGATACGACAAAGATACATGCCATTAGCTTTTCTTTTTTCTTTAACCATTTTAAATGTCTGTATTGTAAGAAAGAGAAAGCTTATGATCATTATCATATAGAGATGCTATGTAAGCAATTCAACACGAAAAGAAAAAAACCAAACAAGATACAAGATTCTAAGGTGCCACAATGATATGTAAGAAATGCTTAGCATTAGACACCATCTTTGGGTTGAAACTTGAAAGGCTGCAGAGGAGAGGTACAATTGCACTACACGTAATGACAGCACATGTCCTTTTTAACAGCTCTATTGATAACTTTCCTTGAGGGAAGAAAGACAGGATGTGTCCAAGACACATCTACAGAAGGACATAAATCAATAGAGATGCAACAAGGAAGCATCTACAGAGAGCAAATTAATCAAAAGAGAGCGAATCAGCCTCAGCATACCAATTATGCTCATGCCTGAGCAATTAAATTTGAAAAGACAGGAACAAAATGAGTATCTCTCTTAAAAAGGGGCTTAATCACCTAAAGATCTGAATTCGTAAATTTAGATGGTAAAACTGATGATAATCTCATGTCCACACAACAAAGAATCAAGATCAATATGGACAATGCACTAGAGAACCATCTGTTTACAACCGACCATACAAGCATGACATCTAAACTCTCTGTATAAATTCCCCTCAATAAAATCCAGGTTAGGGTTCCAAACCTCTGAACCCAAAGAACTGTGAGTTTAATGACTACTTTAAATAGAGAGCTTTGAAAGGATGTCCTTTAAAAACATTCTAAACAAAATCACTATAAAAAACAAAAAGTGATTTGATCCCTTATAAAGACATAATTGTAAACAAGGCATTGTGGAGAAAAGATAACCCAATAAACTAGACAACTAAACAGGAGTAAGTTGTTAGAGATCTCCACAGACTGCCATTTGTAAACTATATGCTACAAATGGCATCCAGGGTGAGTCCAGAGTGAATTAATAACCATCCCGAGGACTTTCAATACCCTAAAGCTTATGCAAAATTAGGAACATTGGGTTTAAGTTAAAGGCCTCCCTAAAGTCCACTCAACAAAAGATAAAATTGGAAAAATGTTGAAAATCTTTCTCAATATTAGCTCAAAGAACTAAATATGATCAATAATCTAGAAACCTTGCTTGTCCCTTTCCATGTTCTCAGAGAGCTTCTGTTAAACATTACAACAAAAAGCCTTCCAAAGTATCCCTAACCATTATAGTCATGTTGTTATAACTTATTATGGTTGGAAGAAGAAAGTATCCCAAGAAAGGATAAACTTGAACCAATGTGGGGAGAACTCAGAAAAAACAACCTCATTATATAACTCTGCCATAGCAAAGCTCCTCACCATCTTTGAGAAATCCAACTTAAAGATACTGACAATCAGCTGCTTTGCTAGTGCATGTCTTCTGAATAGCTCTCCTAAAATCTCTTGAAGAAAGACAGATAGGAACTTTGAAAAGTGTACAATTAAGGATATCATAAAGAAAAAACACAATGCAACACTTGCTTGCATTTATATTTGCACAGTTCCAAACTAAACGCTTTGATTTCATCTTGCATCACAAAGACGAGTATAGCTGATTCTCGTGCTCCAATCACCTAGAAAAAAAAGTACTTTAAAAGGAAGCATTTTTGGAATCCATTACCGTGAATTCCTTTCGATATCATAATCTCTACAAAACATTCTCTATTGGAAATAAAAAAACTTGAATTACCTAATATAAATCATTGCAATGATATTATTTATACATTGAACAATCTACATCACCCAAAATCTATAGCTCTCATCAGATGCTTAAAATTCATTCAGTTGCAATTGCATTGGCCCTCTTATAAACATCATAACATTTATCATTTATCATATCTTGAGAAAAAAATTAAAGCACACACTCCAGCCCAAAATGAAACCTGCACTTAATGAGGAGGTATAACCAAAAAAATGAAACACGTACAAGTTTACACTCTAAAAAAATTACAGTAATTTACCAAAAGATGAAACATCTTGGATGAACGCTTTGGTGACTGTGCAACCAATAACCAGGAAGGAGTATTAGGATAACCTAAGTAGCCGATCCTGGTTCTTGTTCGGATTCGGATTGAGGTTCGGGTTCAGGGCTTCGGCAAAAAAAATTTTGGGCCGGATCCTGGTTCCACGGGTATACATATATAGACATTTTTGAAATATATATATATATATAGATTCCATACATGTAACATGTCAATGCTCATTCATCATTAGTTCAAAATTTCAAAGTTCAAACATATAATGATAATAATAAGAAGTTAGAAGCGTGATTCTCATAAAATGATAAATCCATAATTGTCAGTATATGATTATATCATATTCATACTTTGCAAAAGTCTCAAAATGTCA
>MU224393.1:694092-725992 GCA_018584345.1 Thuja plicata
CTTGATCAAAGTTCCCCTTAGAACCTGATCCAGCATTGACTGTTTGGCCACTAGCATAGCCACCTCTTCCTTTGATCTTTCTTTCAACAAGGTATGCCTTATTGATGGCCTCCCGGAGATCCTAGGGTTCTAAGACTACTACCTCTCCAGCTATTCGGTCGTTCAGGCCTCTGATGAAGTGTTGGACAAGTATGGGTCCATCATCTCTAAAGCCTAAGAAAGGCTTAAGTTCGTAGAACTTTCTTTTGTACTCTTCCACCGACATGTTGGCTTGCTTCAGGTGGTGGAATTCTTCTACCCTTCCCTGCCTCCACTGATCAGACATGAATCGATCCTTAAAGCTTTCTAGGAACAATTCCCATGAAACAGTGTTGATGGTGACTTGAAGCTTGTCTTCTTCCATACGCCACCATGTAGATGCAAACTTCCTCAAATTCATTATGGCACATCTAGCCTTGACGTTGCTACTAAATGGGTGCATAGAAAAACACCTCTCAAGGTCAAACAACCAGGTTTCTGCTGTAGCTCCCCCTTCATTGCCATAGAAGAGGGGTACCTTGATTTTGAGCAAGTCCCTCATATGAGCGGTATCCATGTCTTCAGATTCTTGCCTAACTTGCCTTCTCCTAGGGCTTCTCTCTCTTTCCCTATCTTGATGTTCAGCTTGGTTTCCTTCTTTGAAATTGACTCTATTTTCAAGGTTGTTGAGTCTATGCAGAAGTTGTTGCATAAGTTGTCTAAGTTGGGCTCCTTCTGAGTCATTACTCTGACTCTCATTCCTATGGTTATCTTGATTTTGTTCTCCTTCATGTTCCCCATGGGAACTCTCTGGGCGAGATCTAGAGGAAGACTGCTGAGTTCTGTCCCTAGCTCTTCCGCGGGTAACGGGAGGCATCCTACGAGAGTGGTGCAATATTAGTTTTAAGTGCATGTTTTAAAAGTAGCATTCAATGTGTTAAAAAGTTTTGAGTTTTCAAACATAACTAGACCCTGAGCTCCCAGTGTAGAAACTAGGGCTCTGATACCAAATGTAACGTCCCCGCCAGAGAACCCATAAGGAATCAGGCCTTATGAACAAAATTGCAACTAATTTTTTATTTTTATTTTTTAACATTACAACATTACTACTCCACATTTACATTCCTTATGGGTTCCCTGGCGGGGACGTTACATTCTGAGTCTTCTGTTTCTCCTTCTTAGAAGAAGATGGTGGGCCAGTAGAGTGCTGAGAAGAGGAATCAGATATCGGCTGCGGCTTCGGCTTCTGTGTATTCTGAGATGACTTGGCAAGTAATGCCTGTGACTGTGAACCTGTAAGAGAATCCATCTGACTAAGCTTGGACTTCTCACGAGTTAACCTGTCACAGAAGGTCTCAAAAGAGGGTATAACATGTCGTGCACCCAGTGCATCCATAGTGGAGTAGAAGGTAGAAGTGAAAATCTAATAAGGGCCACACAGCTTTGAGAGTATCAGAAAGATACACTCATCATCTGACTTCGTCTTTCCAACAACCTGTAAAATAGATCAAAGAGACTTGAACTTCATCAGGAAGTCCTCAATGTTGGTGAATGATTCAGGTACTAAGGAGGTGAACTCTGCATCTATCTGGAGAATCCTAAACTGATTCATGGTGCCAAACAAGGTGGAGAACTTGTCCCACATATCCCTGGGTGTGGTCAGACCATCCAGGTGAAACAACAACCCATCTGAAATGTTCAGGGCAATGAGGCCCATTGCCTCATCCATCCTGTTCCTGTACATAAGAGCCTCATAAGGCCTCGGTAGAACAGGCTAAGCCACATCCAGGCAGGACCATAAACCTCGTGACATGAGGAGTTTGGTCATTTGTGGCTTCCATGTGTGGTAGTTATGTTGAGTCAGAATGACAATGGATGTGTCCGACATTGGGAGAATAAGACGAAAGTAGAAGGGTCTCTCTGAATTGAAAATGCAGAAAGAAATATGCACCCCCCACAAGCTATCAAACTAACTCTCGTACACCATAAAAAGAAGCAAAAAATATAAAGAACCAGAGAAAAACCTGAGTTTTCGAAGTAGAACAGGAGCACAAAAGAAGGTGCATCTTTGACTGCAAAATCTGGCAAACAAATGGAAAAATCAGAAAATGAGACCTAGATGAGAGCGATGGGCTCGGAAAGAGATTTTTGACGATATATGAAAGTCAAAAATCTGAGTCCGTATGAGCCCTGTAGAGCCAAAAAGGCACAGGTACCCCCAAAAGTCAGGGTCTCTGGAAAAACACAGTCCCGCGAATAATTTTGACGGCCGTATGGCCATCACGGGACGTCCGGCCGGGCGGGGTGGCCGGTGGACGATGAAGCCGGGGGAGGTGGCAGCCAGGTTGGGCGGCGGAGGCGTCTGAGCGGGGCGGCGATGGCGGTCGGGCGACACAGTGGTGGCGGCGGGTCCCGGTGGCGGCGCGGTGGCTGGCGGAGGCGCGCGGGCCGGGGGCGGTGCGGCGATGGCGCCAGGGTGGCGCGGTGGCGGCGCGCTTTGGCAGCCCCAAATTTGATTTTAAAAATGCAAATTTTTATTTAAAAAAATTTGATTTTTGCCTCGATTTTTGTGTCGTACAGCCCTAATAGGCCAAAAAATTTCTCCAAAGGTCACTGTGACCAAATATGTCAAAATTTATATGTATTTCAACTCTCTTGGGCCTTTTGAGCGCGATGGTGGAGTCCATTTTGGTTCAAACAGCTCCAAAAAATAGCACCTCCTTAGAAATGACAAAAAAACCCCAAAGAGGCTGTGGCTGTCGTCTTCGAATCGCGGCTTCAAAAACCTTCAAACCAGGCAACAACAGTGTGGCTCTGATACCATGTAGAAACTGATAAATATAGCTTTGACTTCCAAGACCAGTCTACATGTAAAATACCTGTTACAGTGAATGAAGCCAAAGACAGAAAAATAAAAAACCCTTCTATGCTCAAAAAGTGAGAGCTCAAATGTATTCAAAGAGTATGCAAAAACAAATACATGCATTCAACCTTAAAGGTGAATGAAACCCTAAAAAGGGAAAAAAAAAACTAACCTAAGAGATAGCTTAAGTGAAAAATAGAGTATGGCTAACTTAATAATTAATATCAACATGATATAATTAATAAGTGAAGATAACTATGTACTCTAACATAAATTGGTTTTTAGTAGGCATGTGTAAAAAATGTTTATTTTCAAAATGTTTGTTTCAGGACCATACCATTCATGTGTATGATCACTGTATTTTGACCAGAATGAAAGTGTTTGTGTAAATCCTTTTGGGGAAAGATGCCTAAGTCACTAAAGATTTATTAGCATATTTTTGTTTTTTTATTGAATATTTTTTCTATTTTTTGACCCTAAAGTCTATTTTGGAAATCTTTGGTGAACAACCACCATAAATTCACCTAATTTTTATTTTTTTTCATTTTTTTTCAAAAGAATTGTGTTTAGTTTGATGTCATATAATTTGTTTTGCAAAAATTATAAAAATGAAAAAGTTATTAAAAATATAGACAAAGTCGCTATTTGAAGTTTATAGATCAGTTTGAATAATAAATAATACAAAAAATAGTAAAATCAATCAAATCCCCCCAAAAATTACATTTTTGAATTTTGCACAACAAAAAGTGTAGTGGATTTTTGTTTCGTCAATAAATTTGATCGGGAAGGTCTTTAAAAAAATATGGTAAGGCAGAACTTTTGGTTTCCAATGCCTTGGCCATTAATTTGTAGGTCCAAGGCATAGGCTTGGTCCCACCAAGTCCGTCCCGATTGAAAACCCAATGCAAAGGACAAGCGTTGGATTTAACTTCTTTAAAATGAACATGTGTTTTAAAAACGAATACCCATTCTTAAAACACATGCTCATTTCATACTTGACCATTGGATTTTGAAACAGGTATGTGTTTTAAGAATGGGTACCCATTTCTAATATAGTTGTTACTTCTTAGAATTTATCACAAAATGACAAAGTACAATCATTAATCAATCATTCTTTATTCATGTGCAGTAGTGGATCGAATGTTTACTATTTGATGACTCTAATTAGTCAAATTATTTTGCATTCCTATCTTTTTTAGCTTTTGGCATGAGTAGAGTTGTTTGAATTTGAAACTTGGCAAGCATTAGAGTATTTTTAAGTTGATTGAATATGGAATTGAAACAATGTCAAAGAAAGAGGCAAAGGAAGGTTATGACACTTGAGGAGGTTGCAGTGAATAGGGAGGAGGTAAAATGAAAAAGAGAAATAAGAGCAAGAATTCGAGAACTGAATAATGTTCGAGCATTGAGTTCCACAATCATTTCAGAAGGAGAGAACATTGAGGACACTGTGATGGATGTAGATGTCATAGAAGTAAATACAAAAGAAGTGAATCCAAGTGTGTTTTCTAATCCAATTTTGGATACATGTATGTCTTCACAGCCAAGTATTTGTTATGACATGGAATTTGGTGATTTAAAACATGTGGGATACTCTTTAAATGATATTAATTATATTCTTGAAGATAGAGATTAAGAAATTGAAAATCATTGGACATATATTTGGCTGCCTCGAGGCAAAAGATTAATGAGGAGAAGTCTTCTATTTTTTTCTTCAATACTTCTCATTTTATTAAAAATAGGAATGCTCATATTCTCATATTTCAAATTGGTTATCTTCCTTTGGTTTATCTTGGGACACCCCTTTGTATGGGATCTTAGCTTAGAGAGCTTTGGCATAAGATTATGGATAAATTTCACAAGAAAGTTAGTCACTAAACATGTAGATGACTTTCATCTGCTAGTAGGTTGACTCTTTTGAAGTTGGTGGTACAAGATCTTCCTATTTATAGATGCTCTATATAGGTTTCTCCCTCCAGCTTTACGAAAGAGTTTGATGTTCTCTCTTGACAATTTTTGTAGGCAGGGAATTTCCTATCTTCTAAATGGAGCTTGGTCATATGGGATTTAGTTTATAGGATAAAGCAAGAAGGTACTCTTGATCTCTAGCCTGCAAGTATGATTGGACAGGTTTTGGTTGCAAAGCTATATTAGATACAGTGCACTTGTCAGGATCAAGATTGGGCTAAAATTCTTTCCAAAAAGCACCTCAGTGAAGTTAATAGTGCAGATGTACCCTATTGCAATCTTCTATGGAAGGGCTCCATGATCTAAGACGCTCTTAAAAGAGAGGCAAAACTCATCAAAGAGGATCTATTTTGGATCTGCAATAAGGGGATTGATGTTATTCATGGGATGGTCATCCCTCAATTATTTCTTGATTTCCTCATTTTCAACCCCTTTGTAATATTTTTTGTGTGAGGTTGGTTGGAATAGAGCGACAAAATTTAAAACCACCAAGCTTAGGGGATATTTGGAAGTAAATTGTTAGAAAGATCCTTATGAATGGCTTGTCAAGGGTACTGAAGAGCATTGTCGGGAGCTAGCAGATATTTTAGTTATAAGCCTTTGTGTGCCCCGAGTGTAGGAATGTTCTAGCTTCGAGTCCAAACCTAAAGGGCAATTTTTTTTCTTCTTCTAGTTACCTAGATTTGGATAGTAAAGTGCATGGTTATGTGCCCTAGTGGAAGTAGGTTTGGAATAATTCTTGGCCTAAGTGTAACTTTTTTCTTTGGCTAGTTTCTCATAACAAATGCCTTACCTAGGAGAATTTGAGGAAGAGAAGCTTTCATGGCCCTTCAATCTATGCTATGTGTAGGAATGGTGAAGAATGCACTTCTCATATTTTCTTTCACCATTCTTGTTTAAGGGAGATTTGACACCTATGGTGGGGAGCATGGAATCATTCTTGTGTGCATGTCACCTCTTTAGTCAAGTTTTGGGAAAGTCTACATTGTCCACCACCTATGATTGTGTTTCTTCGAGTTGCTTGGATTCATGGCCTAACTTTTATTATCTAGAATTTATGGTTAGAAAGGAATCGAAGAATCTTTCAAGGTTCAGAAATTGGGAGCTTCCTTGTGTGGAAAAAAGTTGTCAATAAGCTTCAAGAGACTATTTCAACGATGTCTGACATGGTTGTAATTGTGGATTTTAGTGATTTAGCTACAATATAGAATCTAAATTTAGTTGGCAATGGGATAGGTTCCTCTACCAAAAGGAGATTGAGACAGAATAAATAGAACATTCATAGAGGGGGGTGGCTCCCTCCTCTTGAGAGAGTTCTAAAAGTTAATATTTATGGGTCTTCCAAAGGGAATCCTAGACAAGTGTAATTTAGGGGCATTGATAGGGGTCGTTGTGGTAATGTTTTGTTCTTTTTCTCCATCGACAAGGACAACATTCAAATAATTTGATGGAGGCCTTGGTTATTTTGCATGGTGTCGAGATAGGACACTCACTCGATTGGAAAATGATTATATATGAGTCTGATTCACAAATTGTGGTTGATATGTTGAATGATCATTAGTTTAATGGAGTTTCTTGGTAATTAGTATTGGTGGATAAGTAGATCCTAAATCTTTGTCGCTCTTTAGATTACATTTCTTTCTATCTTTTTCCTAGGGAGTGGAATACAGTGGTTGATCTCTTGGATAAGTGGGCTTGTGAGAACTTAGAGGGATGGGATGTTGATGACCAGGAAACTCTACCTCCAAATTGTTTAAATATTTTGGTAAAGTTGATAATGGATGATGGAAATTTGCAATGGTTTCTTTCAAAGTTGTTCCCTTAGGAACTCTCTAAGTTTGTCTCTTTTCAATCTTGTTGTGGACTTCCGACATTTTACTTTGTATTATTTGGTTTTGCTTGAATTGATTTTTACCCCTTTTTTCAAAAATAAAAAATAAAAATCAAATGCCAAATGATATTAATAATATTCTTGGAGATAGAGAAATACATTTTGAAAAAAAATGCCAACTGATATTAATTATGTGGATGTAGACATAGAAATCCAAATTGAGAAAGAAACCCCTTCTTTGAGTGATAATGAAAATAATGAACATTTTCATATTAAAAGTAATGTGTTGGAAAATCTTCCTAGTTTGGTTTTGCAGAGGCGGATTAGGACACATGCGAATAGATTGTTCAAACAATCTTTTAATAATAAAAATTTGGATCTCAACATCAACTTATGTTACAATTAATGAAAATGATTAAAATGTGAAAAGTGATGAAGAGGTTAGGCATTTATGTCAAAGCCAAAAAGAAAGATGAATATTTTGAATAAGTTTTGTCTATTGTTGCTAGTGTCATTGATACAATCAAAAATAAAAGTGTTGCACAAGGAGCAATAACAACTTATGTCAGCAAAACACATTCAAATAAAAGAAATATGAGTAACATAAGTGGGCATCTTCATATATACATTGTAAAACTTTGACAAGAGATGCAAAGAGAAGAGTTAACATTGAAGATGATTTGATGAACCAATTGTGGATTTCTAGCGGTAGACTCCCAAGGTCCGACATGAAACTTAATGATGAAGTTAGAACGTTTATTGGAAGATATTGGCATGATAATATAAGGGTATCTCCTAATGCTATAGATTAACTAAAATTAAGCGTTGGGTCAAAATCTCATGATCCACATCCAAAACACCTTTTAGACATGACTCAAACTGAATTGTATAAAAAAAATTAGATATTTTTTTGTTAACAAATATTAACGTTAGTCAAATACCTTTTGAAAAATGCAAACCTTGGTGTGTAAAAATTAACAAGGAAATAATATCATGTTGTTGTAAAACTCATGTTCAATTTCGTTACTATTACGATGTATTTCAATATATACATTTCATCATGCATACTAACAAAATATTGGAGGAATGTGGTATTAATATACCACCTCAAATAATAAAGGAGTTTATATCAATTTTGTTTTGTAAACCACCTAATGAAAAATTATATCATTTAAATGCATGTGATATATGTAGCAACCTTGCATTGTTAAGTGAATATTTGCATGAGAATGTTTCAAATAATTTTGGACACAAATTAGTTGATGTGAAAAGATTTAAAAATGTTGAGTATGCATTAAAAGATGGAAAGGTTGGAAGACGGTGCGATCATATCACTAAAATGTTAGTGTACATGGATTTATCAGAGAATTTAAGAGTAAGATCATACCTAAATATGTGAACCACTCCCAACATGCTTGATGGCTTGATGGGTAGTTTCACATATGCAAGAACACATTTCATGTGGGTAGTATAGTTTGATTTGTTGACTTTGTAGAGAACTACATGATTGCACCACAAGAAAATCCAATTGCAATATTAAAATTTAGTGCAAGTAGCAATTTTTATTCTTATTGTATATAATACAAAAGAGAATCAAATTCATTTGAGAGAGTACCACTTCTACGTGAGTGATAATTAATTGCACTCATTAGAGGTTGTTCAGAATTGCTTCAAGACATTTTGTGATAATTTAAGGGAAAGATACATTCAGATGACACAACATCTAATATGGTCAAATAATTGCATAGGATTACTCAAGAATGCTATAATGTTTTATTGGTTTAGTAAGACGTACAAGAAAACTAATTTTCAACATATGTGGAGCCTTTTTTAGGCTGGACATGGGAAAGGAGAACACGGTGGAGTTGGCACATGTGTTAAGAGAGCCCTTTGTAGAGAGCAACTAAAATTCAAGGATAATATCAAATTTAAAGATGCGTGTGCAATTATTGAATGGTCCAAAATTCAAGATTGTCTATAAGATCAAGTGAGAACTCCATAATGAGACACTTCTTCTAGCTAGTTGAAGAGTACAATATCATTTCATGACATAATTGTGATACAATTAGTGGGTCAACCATATGACATTCATTTAAGAGTTTTAATAGAGATCTGAAATGTTTTTATCAATTTTGTGTTGCAGGTGATTGGGAAGCATGTGAGAATATGGAATGGGTTGAAGAGTGGAAACAAAAAATATTGACACCTGTTGAGACACGAGATCAAGATGATATAAGAAATCAAGAGCTAGATCACGTGTTTGCATCAGAAGACTATGATTGTGTTTCAAACCTCATACAACCTAGTAATTTAATTCAATTTACTTTTTGTTTAAATTACATTAATTATGTATGTCATATAATATGATTGCATTTGAATTAAATCTAACACTTTATTGAAATAATTTTAGTTTGTAGGACATGTGTATGTTGTTGTTGTACCTAAAGGCAATGAAGAGGGAATTGAGTATTGGCTAGCTCAATATGTAGAACCTAAGAAAAATGTAATCTATTAATGAGCATATGATGATGGTTTTGAGTATCTAATTAGTTATGTCATGGTAGTTGGTACGCAACTACACAAATACCCAACAAGATGGAATGGTTTTCCAACTTCAAAAACTACTAAATAGAAAAGAAGATTATACACTACTCGCATTTGGTGGTGGCAACAAATATCAAATTAGAAATATATTGAAGGAGACCTCTTAATAAACAATTATGGAGACTCTTAACAGAACGACACGAGACAATCATATACACATTACAGTTTAGAGAGGATGCAGATGGTACACTATAATGAATAAAATACTTGTAATTTTTTTGTTCTATATGCTTAATTTTGATAGTTGATATATATTTTAGATTTATTTATTTATTTCTTATCATTGATCAATCCTCTTAGGACCCCTTAAGTCATACTCTTCCCCTTTAAGACATAGTCTTACTTTTCATCCTCTTAAGATATATTATCTTATATATAATAGAGCTAAGTATTTTGTTATTCAGGTGTCCCACAACTTGATGACAGGGATGACAACTACAACTTTTGCATTTTTCAAAATTTGACTAATTGAAATTGTAATACATGGTATGTAGAATTGTTTAAAACTTTATTTAAATGCATATTTTCTAGTATTATTTAAAGCTAAGATAACTTTTTGGTACAATTTTTTGCAAGTCCCTTGAAGATCATGCCCATTATATACAATTTTGTTTGTGGTATACGTACATTAGACACATATGTTGTAATAGTGTACGCTTGTATTGGTCCAATTTTATTTTGTAACTATATTGCTGAATAATTTCAATGTCTTGTGTTGACCAATTTTATTGTCACATGTTGTTAAATTCAATTGTTTAATGTTATACACCAATATTTGTTCATGATAGTTAATTGATATTTAATTATTCATTTATATTCTAAAGGTAATAATAAATAGTGCATGCGTTAGAATCATTATTGAATAAAGAAAATGAATTAGACCAATTATCAATGACATGTAGTATTTGTGGTGTGTTATTTTGTGGTCCCCGCAGCTGCAACACAACACTTCAATAAGTCATTGTATTAGTGAAAAACAAGGGTTAGCAAGCATATCAATCACTAAAATTGACCTATTGCTTCCTATCTAGGAGGAGTATGAAAAATGCTATAATTGCCCTCATATTATGCATTTGTCAGTGACATATACAACCTAGAATGAAAGATTCAAATGAGACTAATCTATATGCTCAAGAAATATGCATTTTAAGCTCTAAAAATGAAGATTATAACAGTGCATGATATGAAAGCTAATAATGCAATATGGGTCTCTAATAATATGAACAACATAACAATGTTTTCAACAATCCAAAATTAGGGGCCCATTGAGCTTAAAACTCATTATATTTATAGAAGAAATTAGGAGTGAGAGGAGAGATAAGGCCATTAAATGCATGTGTAAGAGCCTTAATGAGGGATAGCATTTATGAGGCATGGTGTGGGTATAAGCATTAATGATGCATTTAAGAGAGCATTAATAAAGCATGGTGAGGGGTGTAAGTCCAAGCTTGAGAAAGTGGACTTTGAGGGAATGGGAGCTTGAGAAAGTGGACTTTTTGGAATGAGTTGAATTCATAATCAAAAGTTTAGGAATGTGACATCATTAGGAAGTGGGTTAAGATGGGATTAAGATTAGAATTAGGCTTAACATGGGTGAAGGGGTTGGCATTAGTTAGAACCTAGAGTTAAGGTGGTTGAGATAGGTTAGGTTAGGGGTTAAAGGGAATATTAATGAAATGAATTATATAAATAATATATTCATTCAATTATAGGGTAAATTAATTATTTAAGCTTTTGTTTGCTTTTGATAATTAATTAGGACTATAGCCAATTAATTAGATTAATTTAGGCTAGGGGATTGGCTTTTTGCAAGCGATGAGGTGTAATTAGGATTTTATTTAATTCCTTTTAATTAATTACTTTAGCCATGTTTTTTATTTGATATGATTGGCTAAGATAATTAATGTTATTTAGTGATTTAATCGCTTAGGAGATTAAATTTGATTTAAACAAATTATGTCAGTAAATTAGAGAATTGTCTTGACATAATTAGGGGTATGATCACACTTATGGAAAATAGGGTCTATGATCAGAGCAAACCAAATTAGGGTGGTTACATTTGCCCCTCTTTGAATAGATGTGCGAGCAGAGCATTGATTCAAAGAAAGTTTTTGATGTTGATTTCAGAAAGTTTGAGAATTTTGCTCATGATCAAATAAAATGCCTTACGAGATCAGTCTCGCACTTGATTGAACTAAGCTAATAGAATTAACTTTGAACTTGATCGAATGAAGGTCAATAAGCAAAGATCTTAAAGATACCAATTCTGAACTTGGTTATCGTCCAAAAATTTATAATACTGACTTTGAACTTGATCAAACGAAGGTCAGTGCAAAGATGCCAGGAGCTTTAACAAGAATCTAAGAAAAAGTAGACATAGGATATCCAGCTTGTGAGGATCGAAGCCTTCAATCCAATAGTCCTGACTTAGTCAAGGAATTGTCATGCCTTTAGTTTTTTTATGATGAAGTCATTTTAATGTTGTTTCGAGCAAGAATTTGATTGATTATAATGTGATCATGCCCCCTTGGGAACAGACTCAAAGAAAAAAAAAAAAATCCCTCTGTTGAAATGATGTATCACTTGCATGGAGCGGTTAGATCAAGAAAGAATCAATTAGAAGAAGTGAAGGAAAAAAAGTGTGTTTAAGAGAAAACACACTTGTACCAAGTTAATCACATTAAAATGTGAGTTTTGAGTCTGATTAAATGATATCTGACCAAGATTTTTGAGGAATAATGTGCAATTTGATGATATAGAACCATGAAAACTGATTGTGTAAAGCTTGTGAATCATTTTCAGAACATATGGAGCAATTCTGCATTTTCAGTAACTGTCGTAAAAAATTTACTATACTATGTAGAACAATGTCGACGCGTTCAATTTCGTTCCCGATTGATCAGAAAGAGAACAAGATGAGTTTCAATTGTATGGGAGGAGTTTGAGATTACATTTGTATATCTTGATCCTTCTGAGATCATTCTTTTGTACGATGAAATTGATATATGTATTTCTGATTCATACTGATACTCTTTTTGTAGATAGTTTCCACATTTTTTATCTGTTCCATATCTGATATATCTGAGATAGTTGTTCCTGATCTTGATATGTTCATGGATTCTCATGCTTTTGATAGATGTTCTAGATTTTGATGCACATGTGATTATGTGTATCTTGGTCTTCTGATGAGTTAGATTAGATATGTGATGACATCATTTATGCTCATGTGATTTTATTACTGATATAAATGTGTTTCAAATGATACTAAGTGAATATGCAAATGAATATTTTTGAATTTTTTCTTGATGCAAATAAATGTATGGATGCCCTTAGGATGTAATATTAAATGCAATGCTTGAAATGCTTTATTTTTGTCTTTATCTCTTTCTCATTTATGAATGCAAAAGGTATGTCATGGATATGTAACGACGTGAATATTAGTAATATTGATGTATGTAATTAACTTGGATTTCAGATGAATCAAGAATTTATTTTAATCTCATGTCCTTTTTATGTTGTTCTTGCTAAAAAGAATCATGCAATCTCTAAATGCATCTATATGCAGATTCTTAGGACTGTCACTAATTTTGTATATATTGTAGCATGTTATCATCATTGAGCGGTTGTTGTAATGGACATCACCCAATAGTACAACTATCACTAATACCCACCGGTATCATGAAAGTGTGAATACTATGTGTATTGGATGCAATGTCAGAAATAAACTTAGGCATCAAGGCATAGAAGCCAGGATGACACGTTAGTTATCTCCTTTTAATGTTTAGGTTCAGTTTATGTTCAAGTGTAATGTAAGATATGTGACCCATAATGAACTTGAAAATTCATATCCTAGGGTACATCATGTTTCGTACACTGTAGTGAGAATCTAATTTTAGCAAACAGACAAGGAAATTATTTCAACCTTACTGTAATTTACACATAACAAGGATCGAGATATATGCGACTATCCACTCATGTTGGTATCTCTTACCATAAACATCTAAGTTAGGTGAAAATCATAGGATCATGTGGAACAATCACCATACGCAGAAAACCAAGAAAACATTATGCCCCTTGTCCTTGCAACTCTTTGTCTTTGAATAGACGTCATGGAGTAACTCAGAAGACATAACAATCACCAATTGAGAATCAATCAAAGAAAATTTATAATTGCTTAGATGCCCCCAGTATGAAACATCACAGGATCATAAAGGAATAATAACCAAACCAAGATCAAACTTATGTTTTTAAATAGTATTGAGAAATACTATTGATTCATTTTTCATGCGCAGTAGAGATTCATCAATCAGAATTTAGGAATATAAGCAATATGCTTTCATGTCTGAGTGTATGTGAGATTAACTGTGTCAGCAAGTTGCAATCCAATGTAGTGTTTAGAAACACTGGTAGGTGGTGTTGAAGAAACACCTATTCAGTTTAAGTTCCTGGATTTCAAGTGTTGAGAAACACTGGTTTAATGTATGTTACTGTTTGGAGAGGTGAACCATCCTAGACAAGATGCTTTAGGACAACCTAGCAGATGCAAACTAACCATGCTAGCAAACATGCCCCTAGTGCAGAATGACTATTCCTAAGACGCAAAAGCAGACAAATCCCAAGCAAGGATAGGACATTTGTAAGGAATCGGAGTCACCAAATAACACAGGTGCAAATATGAAGTTTAGTGTTGTTGATGTATTGATAGATAGAGCACAGAGTTCGAGTGTGCCTGTTTGCCAGGTTTTCACCACTCGACAAAGCTTTTTATTTTTTCTACCAAGATGCCTGTTTGCCAGTATCAAGGCACTTCTTCTCTTTTTCAAAATTTTTGCTATTTTTTCTTTCTTTTTTTTTGTAGTACCAAGGCGCATGTTTGCCAAGTTTTCACCAAGGATTCCTTTGTTCAGGACTTTTTTCCACTATTTTTTGAGTTCTTCAGGATCAATTTTCTAATTTTTTTTTGGGTATTTTATGAGATTTTCATTGTATAGGCTCTATTATCCAGACATCAAGTGTAAAACCGCTTCAAATGTAGAGTATTAATGGGATCCAAAAGAACATCTCCCTCAGGTGTAGCTAGCTGATAAGCTCCAGTCCCAAAAGTTATAGTAATGACATAAGGTCCCAGCCAGTTGGGTTCAAACTTTCCTTTCTATTCTTTGTCAGGCTGGTTCTTAGGATTCTATTTCAGGACGAGATCCCCCAATTGAAAGTGTCATGGTTTGACCTTTTTATTGTACCCTTTTGACATGCATTTTTGGTACATTTTTAGATGATTGAATGCTTGTTGCCTGCGCTCATCAAGTAAGTCTAAATAATTTACCCTATCAATGTAGTATTGTTCGTCAGTAACAAGACCTTGTAAAGATACCCACAAATATGGGATTTCAACATCAATAGGTAATACTTCCTCAGTGCCATAAACTAGGGCAAATGGCGTGGCTCCAGTTGGTGTTCTGATGCTTGTTCTGTAGGCCCAAAGTGCTGGATTTAATTGTAAATGCCAGTCCCTGCCAGACTTACTCACAGTTCTGTGTAGGATTTTGAGAATGTTTTTGTTAGATGCATCAGCCTGTCTATTACCTTGAGGATAATATATTGAGGAACAATGTTGAGTAATGTGAAATTGTGTGCAAAGGTCTTCAATGTATTGGTTTTTAAATTGGCCCCCATTGTCTATTACAATTAAAGAGGGTATCCCATATCTACAAATAATGTAGTTCAAGATAAGCATAGCCACCTGTTTTCTAGTGGCTTTGATCAGCGACACGAATTCGACCCACTTTGTGAAATACTTGGTGGTTATAATGATGTATTTGTGTCCAATTGAAGAATTAGGATATATTTGTCTAGCCAAATCAAAGGTCCATTGTTGAAATGGACAATGTGTTATGAATGGTATGAATTATCTAGCAGGAGCATGGATGAGATTTCCATGTGTTTGGCATTTATGACAAGTGTTTGAAAATTGAATAGCCTCTTTTTCCATGGTGGGCTAGTAATAGCCTACTCTTAGTAGTTTCCTAGCTAGTGAAAATCCATTTGAGTGTGATCCACATATACCTCTGTGGACTTCTTTCAATGCGCAATCTGACTCTTCGTGTTCTAAACACCTAAGAAGTGTACCGTCGAGACCTCATCTATATAAGTTATTAGTAATGAGGACATAACGCGATTCTGTCCTAATTAGGGCTCATTTTTCATTTCTGGATAGGTCATTAGGTATAGTTTGGTCATTTAGGTAAGCAATGATTTTAGCATACCGATATGGGTTTTGGGTGTTCAAAGCACAAATGACTTGGTATTCGGGTGTATCAAAGGCTGGGTAGGATAATTATTCCACCAAGAAGTCATAGTAGAATTGATGTTCCTCTAGCTGTAACATGGATGCTAGTGTAGCGATAGCATCTGCAGCTTTATTCTCTGTTCTTGGTATTTGTTGGAATGTGACGAAGACAAAGTACTTCTTTAGGTCATCAACCAATTGTTTGTAGGGCATCAACTTCTCATATTTGGTTTGATAATCTCCATTTACTTGATTGGTAATGAGATGAGAATCACCATACACATGTAACTCTACAATCTTCCATTCCATAGCAAGTTTATTTACCAATGCTTCATATTCAAAAATGTTATTTGTGCATGGAAACATCAATTTGTAGGACTTGGGTATTTTGTAGCCTTGAGGAGTTATGAATAGAACCCCTGCTCCAGAGCCTTGTTGCATGAAAGAACCATCAAAGTACATCTTCCACAGATACTCAGTTAGATGCATAATTGTTTCATCAGGAAAATCAATTCTCAAAGGCTCATCATCTTTGAGCACTGAATCAACTAATTGATCAGCGAGGACTTGTCCTTTAATAGCTCTTTTATCCATGTACTCAATGTCAAATTTGCTCAGAATCAGGACCCACTTTGCTATTCGTCCTGTTAATGTTGTCTTGCTTAAGAGGTATTTCAAAGGATCTATCTTTGCAATGAGCTTTAATGTATGTGATAGCATATAATATCTCAATTTTGGTGATGCGAAGACAACTGCTAGGCAAGCTTTTTTGATTATGTTGTAACTGAGTTCATAAGATATTAGTGTTCTACTGATATAGTAGATTGCTCTTTCTTTTTTACTTTCATCCTCTTGCGCCAGTAATACTCCCAGTGATGTAGTTGTAGCTGAAATATATAGGAGTAATGGCTTTCCATGAATGTGTGCCATGAGGATAGGAGGAGTAGCCAGGTACTGTTTTAATTATTTGAAGTTAGTTTCACAATGTTCATCCCATTTGAAGGTGACACCTTTATGTAGCAATTTAGTAAAGGGTTGTGTTTTGTCTGCAAGTTGTGACATAAATCTCCTGATTGACTGGAGTCTCCCTTGTAATGTCCTCATTTGACTAATGTTGTGTGGAATAGTCATTTCTAGTATAGCTTTGACTTTTTTGGGGTCTACCTCAATTCCTTTTGCTGATACAATAAACCCTAGCAACTTCCCTGATTAAACCCCAAAGGTACATTTCTTTGGATTGAGTCTGAGTTGAAATTGCTCCATTCGATCTAATATTTTCTGCAAGTCTTCAATATGAGTAGCCCTTTCTTTTGCTTTAGCTAAGGTATGTTCCACGTAATCCTCCATGTTTTTATGCATCATATCATGGAATATAGTAGTCATAGCTCTTTGGTATGTAGCACTTGCATTCTTTAACCCAAACGACATAACGTTCCAGCGAAAATTTCCCCATGCGCATGTGAATGCAATCTTCTCTTGATCCTCAGGAGCAATTTTAATCTAGTTATAGCCTAAGAAACCATCCATTAATAAGTACAATTTGATATCCTGTTGTTAGATCTATGATCATATCAATGTTTGATAGTGGAAAATCATCTTTAAGACATGCTTTGTTTAGGTCTCTAAAGTATGTATAGATCCTGATAGATTTCTCTATTTTAGATACTGGTACCACATTGAAAATCCATCCTACGTAAGCAATGACTCTTATGAATCCAGCTTTCAGTAATTTTTCTAGCTCTGCTTTCACCTGTAATGCAACATGAGGATGCATCTTTCTTAGTTTATATTTCACGGGTTTGATCCCAGGAGCTATAGATAAATGATGCATTATTAATTCAAGATCTAATCCAAGCATATCTATGTAAGACCATGCAAAGTTGATCTTTTTATTTTTCAAGAACTCAGTGAATTGTATATTCTCCTCATCTGACAAAGATTGTGCTAGGTGAATAATTTGAGGAACTTCAGTTGTGCCCAAGTTAACTGGTTGTGTTGGTTCTATCAAAACTGAAGATCTTTCTTGAAAGTGCTCAGGGAGGATATCAAGAATCTCATCCTTTGGTTCCTCTAGGAGGTTTTCACCATTAGATACGTCTTTTGTTTTTACTTTTTCAGAATCTGACACTTCCACTATGTGGTTTTCACCATCAGTTCTTTTCTTCTCTTTATTTTTCAATTTGTGACTGAGAAACTTGATATCCTCCTTTGACATGTTCACGCTCCTTGCATTGGTGGAAGAAGGATAAGGTTCACAAGCATTTAGGTAGCAAGCCAAAGTGTAGTTATTAGGAAAGTGCATGATAAGATTAGGATCTGAATTCATCCAATCAATTAAGTCAGGGTTTATCAAGGATAATGAATCAGAGTTTGGTGAGGATAGCATCGCATTATTGTCAAAACTATTAACTGACAAGACATGTTCTATTAAGTTTACTTCTATTGTGTTTAGATCATCAAGAGTTAAACCATCATTAATAGGGTCGTTGTTAGTAATATGTGGACATATCTCTAGCAACTCATTAGTTGAGCTTTCTTCTTCTTCTCTCAACAAAATGGAACTCAGTGCTTGTAGTCTTATAATGTCCTCTAGACCTAGTAAAACACCAGTTTCTTCATCAAGAATTCTAGGCAATGGTATCTCATCTGATTCTGGAACAACAATAGTGTCAGGGGAAGTGTTAAAACTCTCTCCTCTTTGAAATATTGGTGCCAACTTATGAATCACATCTACTTCAATGTCCATGGTAGCATCATATAGGATATCCCATTCATAACCATGCGAGTATGTTATATCATCATCTGATCTATTTAGAAACTCAATAATGGTTACCTGATGTACTCTATTAGCCACTTGTAGATCAAAGTGTGAAAAATCTAGGACGTGTGAAATTATGACCAGCTACCCCCAGTTAGGATGTGAATCTTTCAGTTGGGGTATGTCTTCAATATTTGTTTCTATCAATGGTACTCCTGGAGTGTCTTCTGTTGTTTCCTCTACCTTTTGAACATTAGCTTGTGTTAATAAAGGAACATGAGTGTCTGGTGGTGTCTCAAAGCTAGGTACATATCTTTCTCCTTGATATTTGGGATACTCTGTACCAATATGCAATATCTCTCATAGGTCCATTGTTATAGTTTTGTTTCTTCTTCTTCATCACTTCCTTCATCAAAGATCAGACCATCTCTTGAAGTAGGGTTTTCAGATTTATTATTGAAACCTAATCTTGTTTTTATCTTTAGTGTTTCTGAATTCCATGTGTATAAGCTCAACAAGTCCCTTTTCTTTGTCTCCTAAAGGTCCTTTTCTTTTATATCCCATTTGTTTGAGAAGATCATATCCTTTACCATACTTTTATGGGGATATTTCTACATGTTTTACCTCATTTTATTTTGGTTCTCCCTTGTAAAGCCAAGCCAAGACTGCTATTTTTTCTTCTTTTTCATCCTCTTGGGAGGTAGATGCTTTAACCACACCAGTTTCTTTGTGAATTTATGGTTCTTTAGATGTAGCGGGTGTGAAAGACGAGGAAGGTTTCCCATAAGATCTTGGTGACACTGGAAGTTCTGTCAATGATGGGGTCATGTCTACCTTGTATTCTCCCATACTAGTTTCTTCAAGTTTTAAGTTTTTTCCAAAGCTTTTCATAACCATGTCTTTAGTAGTTTCAGGTACAGTTTCTTTTGGAACTTCCTTGTTATGAGGGACCATACTATCTGCTTTAACATTGTTGCAAGTATAACTGGCATCTACAGGAATTGTTACTTCCACCCCATTATGTGGGAATTTGATACACTGGTGGTAAGTGGATGGTACTGCTTGCATTTCATTGATCCAAGGTCTCCCTAATAGTATGTTGTAAGCTAGTGGAAGATCTAGAACCTGGCATATCACATTTATTTCAATTGGTCCTATTCTGATTGGTAGAACAACGAGACCTTTAGAGGATCTTTCTTCTTCATCGTAAGCTTTGATAGTGATCTTACTTCTTGAATCAATAGTTTGTTCAAAGAGACCCAACTTCCTAATTATATTGAGAGTACAAATGTTCAACCCTGCGCCTCCATCTATCAATACACGTTTAACACGAGATTTGTGAATTAGGACTTCAATGTGTAGAGGTTGGTTATGCAGATGTGTCAAGGATTTGCCATCTTCCTCTGAAAAAGAGAGGTAATATAGTGCTGAGATATGATTAACCATTGCTTGGAATTTGTCTACATCAATGTCCTTTAGCACATTTGTAGAATGTAGGGCTTGTTCAAGAACTTCCCTATGCACCGAGGAGATTTTTAGTAACTCAAAGATAGAAATTTGAGCAGAGGTCTGTTGCAATTGATCCACCAAGTTATAGTTCGTTGTAGGAATGGTAATTGTTTGTCTTGCTGCCACTGGTTTGGGAATAGTGATAATGGGTACCTTGGAAGTTGTTGCTGGTTTTGATAAGGAATTAGGTCCTTTGATTGTGACTTGTGCTTGACTTCGTGTCACTGCATTTGATTGGGAAGATGTGTCCTTAACACCTTTGATAGTGATTACATTAATGGATTCATATTTAATGTCTAGCATGTTGATCACATTATCATTACTGGAGTAGGTGTAGTTTGCTTCATTTCCTTTTCCTTTAGATGCTTCCCCTTTCTCATAATTAGGGAATGGTTTGTTAAATGTCGTATGGTCTTCATTAGTGGTGTGTCCTTCCACCTTGATCTTGCCTCCTTTAATAAGGTCTTGTATAGCATATTTGAGTTTAAGGCAATTATTAGTCTTATGTCTGTTGTTTTTGTGAAAGAAACAATAAGAATTGTCATCCCACCATCTTGGTTTGACTTCTGGTTCCCATGGTTTTGAATCCGGGATCGTAAGAACTTTGTTGTCCAAGAGTGTCTTTAAAACAGTCTCAAGAGGTTCACCCAAAGGAGTGAATGTTCATTGAGGTTTAGAAGTCCACAGTTGACTCTTGTTGTTCTCATTGTTTGCTTTAGGTATTGTGGTTGTTACTTTGGAATCTTTACTTGTTTGCATGCTATTCGTTAGATTGAACACTGATGGTTTATGATTAGCATTAGATGCATCTACCGCTCCATCGTTAACAACATTCTTGTTTTGTTTCCACCATTTAGGCTTGTTGTACAAGTTGGTAGATTTGTTATCACTTTGAAGAGTGATTTCTCCTTTCTTAACCATGACCTCTTCAATACGGATGGCATTTTTTATCATCCTATCAAAGCTAGGTGAATCCTGCATTTGCAATGCATAGTTTAATTCAGGTATCAAGTTATTAATAAAGATTTCCATCTTCTCTGATTCGGGAATAGCTCTTGAATACCTTGCAAAGATTTTCCTCCACCTTTGTAGAAAGTGTGTAAAGGATTCACCGGTTCTTTGCTTTGTGTTACACAAGTCCATCATGGTTACATTATGTTGTATATTATAGGAGTAATGTTGGATAAACCGTTGAATTAACTCCTCAAAAGATTTTACCTTAGGTGTGAGTTTGGAGAACCACTCCATAGCATTTCTGCCTAGGCTTACCGAAAATAACCTCATTAGGTATGTGGGCTCGTGCATTTACTCTATGCTTAGGGCACAAAAATCTCTCACATGGTCATGTGGATCAGTCTCTCCCATATACTTGTCATATTTTGGCCTTGCCATGTTTGGAGGAAATGGAACCATGTTGATACTCTTGTCAAAAGGAAATGGACAAATGGAGTCCAAAGAGTATTTTGTCTTGGGTTTATCCTTCTCTTGTTTGAGAGTTGCAAGTTCTGCTTGCATTAAGGTCATTTGTTTGGTGAGAATAGAGATAGGGGTTGATATCTCTTTTTCCTTTAGTTTTTCAACATCATAATCTTCAGGTAATTTTACTTTCTCCATCTAGCATCCATCTAGTATTTCTCTTTGTCTTCACTGATTATCTTTTCCAATGTTCTTTGGAATTTCCTACTTTGTTTGAGTCTATTGTACTCTTCTTCAGGAATATCTTCATCACTTTCTGACTCAAACAAAGGGTGTGTGATGTTGTCGTCTTCCTCATTATTGATATTGTCTTGATCTCGCTGGTTTTGCTCATGGTTATATTCTTCAAAGGCATTAGCCCATTCATTCCTATCAACATCCATTGCTGGTGAGTCTGTGTCAAATAGAGGATTGTGAGATGTCTCTCCTTTTTGAAAATGTAGCAATTTAGGAGGTACTTTTGATTCATCAACAAGATACTTGTTACGCCTTGTGTTAACCATGAAATTGTATCTCAACTATGTCCAAAGTTTCCCAATAGTGTCAAGTGAGGTCTCAAATCGCTCAAGTAAGTGTGTCCAAATTATGAAAGTTTTTTTGTGTTTGATGGAGGTAAATGACTCCAGCGTCAAAGGGTTAGAATGCCCTGATAGTGAGCTGGGAATCAAGTTGTTTTTTAGAGTGAATAGACCACACGTTTTGAGACAGATTGTAAGAATTCGAAATGACATGCAAGGTAGACCTAATTTTTTTTTTTAAACAGCAACAATGAGACCAGAAAAAGCAATAGGGTCAGACTAATGAGCCAAAAGGGTATCCAACTAAACTAATTTTCTCTGAGAGACAACTATGCAAGTTCCCACTGTCCTAGATGCGACACTCTGAATGTGAACTTTTGCAAAACTAGATGCGAGCCTAAGTATCCTGGATGCGACCTTTCTCCCTACAAGTGATATAGGATTTACTAGATGCGAGCTTGCACACTGCATGCGAGTTTGCACAACTAGATGTGAGCCAGGATAGACCAAAAATGACTTCCTGATGTTCTGTCAATTTGTTGTCTGATTTGTCTTGAAGTTTGTGCAAATTTGTCTGATAGTAGGTTGTTTTTGCGTCTGTCCAGTGAGTGAAAAATATAGTATGTAGCCAGAGGATTGAATTTTGTTGCTTGTTTGAATAATTTATCTTGTTAATGAGCTTTTAAACACATCAAGCAATTTTGCATTGTTAGGGGTGAACAAAATACATCCTTATGCCCTATTTTCTAAGTAGAGGATGAAAATCCTTGCTCGTAGACTTAGGTACACACTCAAATGTTGATCAGAATATGGCCATCACCAAGCACGTAATGGCTCCAGTCATGATTCCATATTAGCTGACTCCAAATGTAAGTGAGGGCACAAAATGACGAGTATCTTGGGGCAATTACTTTTTGCCTTGCACGAGGATTATCACCCTTTTGGGGATGAATCAGGTAGTTTGACTACAAAGTTTGTTGTTTATGATGGGGCAATCCATTCAAAACCATCCCCCATAGAATTGCACAAGGAAAAATTGAGGCGTATATCCCTATGAGTACTTAAATATGTGTAGTCTCGCAAGCAAGATTCAGGTGGCTTTGCTCTACACATACCTAAGCATGTTCAAGGAGTGATGTCGAAATTCCAAGAACAAAACTGATTCCATCTTTCGAGGCTTTGGCCTACAAGGAAGAAATTATTTATAGTGATTTGGAAGGGTTGACGTAAAACCTGTCCTCACTTGGGTCGTTCCCGGGAGATTTTTCCCTCAACCGACAGGCCCTCTAAAGTTTAGTAAGCGTACAAAGGATTGGCAAGCTTAGGATTTCAAGATTATGATTCTTCGAAAGAAGAAGAGCATACTCTCCTAGTCCATATCATTTTCTCCCAAAAACACTTCAATCACTTTGTTTATTCCCTCAAACCACTTCACTCACAACTCAATCCCCCATATTGAGTTTTTGATTCCCCCACTTGGAAGGAAGAGCAAATCCTCTAGCGAGATGAAAAAGCAAGTTTAAGCTTGATTTAAATATTCCTAAGTTAATGAAAATATAGGTACTTGAAAGCAAAGTTTGTTTGTTCATTTTACCCAAAGTTAGGTGATTTGCTTGTTTAGTTTCTATCCAAATTTAGACATGAGTTGTTCTTTTTCCCACAATATTTAGTGCTTTGTGTTGTTCAATTACTTATCCAAAAGGAAATTTAAATTGTGAATCTTGTTCAATTAATCCCACAAGGTTTAATGATTTGCTTGTTCAATTACTTTGCCAAAAATGAATTAAACAATGAGGTTTGCCTTGTTCATTTACTCCAAATTCCTCTCAAATCTTAAATCAACTTTTGAGTTTCTGATTTTCCTTCAAGGAAAAGAGCATAATCCCCTGGTTAATTTTTTAAGTGAGTAGAAAATGTCCTTAGTTTGAAAGCATAACAAAATAGAAGTCAAGATGGGGGATTGGCCACTTGCAAACCACAAGTTAATGGTTCCTTTCCAATTTTTTTAGCAAAAGAGTCCCTGACAGTGATCTGCAAACAAGAATTATGTTGTTCAAAGGTCAAAGACAGAAAATATCCAAATATTAATGGTTAGACTTCTCAAATTGCAAATTCAAAAACCAGATGCGATCCAAGATTCACTGAATACGATCCTTGTTCCTAGATGCGATCAAATACACCAAAAATGATACAATGCATACTAGATGTGAACTTTTACCAAAAATGATGTAGGATCCACAGGATGCGAGATTTGATATCTGGGGTGTGATCTAGTATTCTGCGATGCGATCCTCTTTCCCAGATGCGAGCCTTGGCGACCAAAAATGACCCTGTTCCCAAAACCCGAAAAGACAAATTAGTAGAAAATGAATTCAAAGTGAGGTAAAATCTGAGATTCGGCCCCGCGGTGGGTGCCACAAATGTGTGTTATTTTGTGTACCTGTTAGTTGCAACACAAATCTTCAACAAGTCATTGTATTAGTGAAAAACAAGGGTTAGCAAGCATATCAATCACTAAAATTGACCTATTGCTTCCTATCTAGGAGGAGTATGAAAAATGCTATAATTGCCCTCAGATATGCATTTGTCAATGACATATACAACCTAGAATGAAAGATTCAAATGAAACTAATCTATATGCTTAAGAAATATGCATTTTAAGCTCTAAAAATGAAGATTATAACAATGCATGATATGAAAGCTAATAATGCAATATGGGTCTCTATTAATATGAACATAACAACGCTTTCAACAATCCTAGATTAGGGGCCCATTGAGCTTAAAAATTATTCTATTTATAGAATAAATTAGGAGTGAGAGGAGAGATAAGGCCATTAAATGCATGTGTAAGAGCCTTAACGAGGGATAACATTTATGAGGCATGGTGTGGGTATAAGCATTAATGATGCATTTATGAAAGCATTAATGAATCATGGTGAGGGGTGTAAGTCCAAGCTTGAGAAAGTGGACTTTTTGGAATGAGTTGAATTCCTAATCAAAAGTTTAGGAATGTGACATGATTAGGAAGTGGGTTAAGATGGGATTGAGATTAGAATTAGGCTTAGCATGGGTGAAGGGGTTGGGATTAGTTAGAACCCAGGGTTAAGGTGGTTGAGATAGGTTAGGTTAGGGGTTAAAGGGAATATTAATGAAATGAATTATATAAATAATATATTCATTCAATAATAGGGGAAATTAATTATTTAAGCTTTTGTTTGCTTTTGATAATTAATTAGGACTATAGCCAATTAATTAGATTAATTTAGGCCAGGGGATTGGCTTTTTGCAAGTGATGAGGTGTAATTATGATTTTATTTAATTCCTTTTAATTAATTACTTTAGTCATGTTTTTTATTTGATTTGATTGGGGAAGACAATTATTGTAATTTAGTGATTTAATCACTTAGGAGATTAGATTTGATTTAAACAAATTATGCCAGTAAATTGGAGGATTGTCTTGACATAATTGGGGGTATGATCACACTTGGGGAAAATAGGGTCTATGGTGAAAGCATACCAAATTAGGGTGGTTACAGTATTCACCTACCTATAAATCACATCTATACAAAAATTACTTTCTTGAATAGTGGATCCCAAATCTTAAAACCTTTACATTATATCTCATTAAGATGTATTTGTGTTCTTTTATTCATAATTCAATACCATATATCTCATACGGGCTATATATGCCAAATTGATGTGATACTTATAATTTTTTTATGAGGAAGACCAGAGGGTTTATTTGCCTAGTTCTTTTGTATCGGTGCTCAACTAAATCAATAATGTAAATTTTTATAGATTAATAAAATTTAACATCTACAACCTTTTACCGATAAAAAAAGATGTATTTATGTTCTTTAATATCCATTTAGCTTTAATTTTCTTAGTAATTTAAATGCATACGATTCAAAACAAAATATCCTTAAATATGAAATTGAAAGTTTTCTACAAGTATCCACAATGATGAAATCGAATGTATAAATTAAGAAAAAATAAGAATATAAGAGTTTTGTTACTCTAAAAAACCATAAAATAGGAAAACAAGTCCACATGAAGTTCAAGAGGTAGGAAAATAAGTCCATATGTCAATCATATAGTCCTTATAACAATTCTACATGTGAGAAACTATAGCATGTCAATCAAATCTAGTCCTCATAACATGTCAATGAAAGGCTATAAAAAGTTCATGAAATAAAATAAAAAGTCCACACGGAATACTACAATAAGTTAAACTAATAGTCGTGATAACATGTCAATGAAATAGACTAATAAGTCCATGAAACAACATAAAGCCCGCATGAAATAGTAATAATATAAGAAACTTAAATAGGTTGCATAATCTAACTCTGATCATGACTTTAATCTAGAGTCCTCTTCACTCCACATGAATTTGGTTGAGTTGTATCATCCCGCACAAGACAAACAAGCTCTCAAAATCAAAATCTTAATTAAATAATTTATATAAAATTGTGAGTACATGGATTTATATAAACATGTGAGCATAAGATAAAGTTCATTTAAACTATCATGGCCATCTACTAAATCTTTCCAACTGTGTAGTCTGCATGTAATGTATGGTCACTCGTTGTGTCATCTTGTACATGTTGAATAAACACGTGACGAGACATGTGTATGATTGAAATTTTATGTATGATTCACTTTTAATTAATCAAATAACGAACATTTGAATTACTGCAATAAGGTGCTCAAAAACATCCTTCATGCAACGTAGAGGTCTAGTTGTGTCAATGGTGAATGTCACAATGGTTAGGTCCTATAAAAATAACATTACAAAACATGTATTCAAGTGGGTTGATTTTGATAATCCTTAATTGCATATTGCAAAGGTAATTTTATTAAATGACCTAAAATGAAGTTGACAATGGTTGAAATTGGCCTCTGCTTGATATCAATAGCAATACCAATTGTAATAGTAGTGTCAACCTGAAAAATATATATAATAAGTGTTGTCCCTAGTTTTTGCTAGGAAGAAACCATGGGACATCCATATTATTTTTTTCCAATTTATAATCCATGCATTCTATAGGCCACATTTTGAGGTGCAAGTCATTTTGGATTTGATGAAAAATTATCAACTTTGTAGCTCCCAAGAATCACTTGCATGCAAACACCTGTCACTTTAAGAGAGAAGCAAAAGCTATGGAGGCTAGAAACAAGAGATCTGTGGAAGAGGAAACATCCTCAATTGATTCAATAATAATGGAATGTAATTATTACAAAAAGAATTAATAATTACAAAGAGATCAGTCCTTATAAAGGAGATTGAACATCAAAAGGTGGAGAAACCTAGGTTGCATGATAATAATTAATAATAAAACTAATTATAACATGCCTAAAGTTTAGCTTAAGTAAACTATAGATAAAAAGGTGACTTAATAATTAAATCAATAATGATTTAATTAATAAGTGAATAAGGAGTCTTAGTAATTAAATCAATAATGATCTAATTAAAAAGTGAAAATACATTTTTACTCTAACACCCCCCTTAAGATAAACTTAAGGAGAAGCTAAAAAACTAGAAATAACTACTGAAAGCAGGAAATGGGTCCTGGCAACAAGGTCTGATAAGGTACCCAAGTACAAAAATATTTGTAAAGAGGAGAAAAGGAGAAAACCCAGTGGGAAAAACCCCTATCAAAAAAGAGATGAAGACTAGTGAAGGAGTAAAGAAGCTTCCAACTAGAGAATGTCCCAAAAGAATAGGAACAAAGGAAGAATAGGTAGAACACCTCTGAAGCATGAAGCTGCAAACACTGTCAAAGAATAACTGTTGGAACCTCCACTGTAATAGAACATGATCAGGTAGAGAAGACTGTAAACAAACCCTAGAGAGATGATCAATAAAAGATAGAAGGATGCCTCCAAAACATGAATGAAAGAGTGTCCATATGGTAAATGATCCATCTCACCGAAATGCATAGGTACCCAGCCACTACATCCACCTAGTACGTAGGAACAAATACTGAATACATAGATCACTCCATCAAACCAAGAAATCATTAGAACCAATAGGATATACCCCCATAATTCCATGCACAAAGAGGTATGACAGGCACACTTAACAAGACTGCCAAGAATAACTGCATGATGAAGAACCAGGAACATAGAAAGTTCAAAAGAAAGTACAAATACATATAAAGGATGGTGTCATGGAAGGATCACTCTCTTGACACATATCGTGAGGCTAATGTCTTGGAAGGAACACTCACTTGGAAAAGGTAAAACAAACCCCCCATGACACTTTACAATATAGTGCGAGTACAGATAGACACAAAATAGTCCAAGATCCCAATCATGCATCAGATGGCACTTTAGCCCAGTGTGTTTGCAAAAAAAAAAGTTATAGAAATAGATGTCTACAATGCTCAAGAATGACGTAAAGCTATAGAAACATGAATAATAGCTAAAAAGAAGTCATCCCATGCACGAAAAATGATTTCAGGACCTAAAACATCCAAGGTATCCACCAGATTGCAAAAATGAAAAAAAAATAGAATAAAAAATGTCTGGAGAAGAATCTAGTTGTAAGACCCATGAAATAAGATAAAGCATTGAACCATCTTTCCAACGCCATGCGGAAGTTGAAAAACTAAGTTTGAATGAGCAAGATATGGCTCCTAGAGTGCAAAAACGAACCCTGACTTTGACTGGAAAAAACAACTACAAGAAGGAAAAATTAGAAATCCAAACCAAGAAAATATGGTTGGGATCAAAACCATATTTTTGACGATATTTTGTTTAGTGAAAAATGCCTCTGTTTGCTAAAGATACAAGCAAAAAACTGAAGATTGCTCTGAAACAAAAAGAACCCAAAAAACCCCTAAATTTTTCATGCAAAAAAAAATTTGTAAAAAAAAATAGGGGCGTGAAACTTGAGACATTTTTTGCTTTGAAATGTGTGCCAAGGTCATGCATGCAAAAAAGAGGGCCCAAATTTCAACTATGTCCAAATTGGACATGCCTTATATGGAAATGAGGGGTTATGGGCCTTCTAGACTAAACTGTGATGTCGATTTTTGGCCAAAGTGCTCCAAAAAATAACTCCCACCCAAATCCACCCAAATTTGAAACAAAAACCTCTCAAAACAACAGATCTAAAGAGCAAGGCCAAATCTCTCATGAAGAGAATAGGGGCATGAAGATCTGGAGCTCTAATACAATATTGGAGTTGATGAAAAACTATCAACCCTACAGATCCCAAGAATCACCTGCATGCAAACACTTGTCACAGAAAGAGAGAAGCAAAAGCTATGGAGGTCAGAAACAAGAGATCTATGGAAGAGGAAACATCCTCAATTGATTCAATAATAATGGAATGAAATTATTACAAAAATAATTCATAATTACAAAGAGATAAATCCTTATAAAGGAGATCAAACACCAGAAGGTGGAGAAACCTAGGTTGCATGATAATAATTAATAATAGAATTAATTATAACATGCCTAAATTTTAGCTTAAGTATACTAGAGATAAAAAGGTGACTTAATAATTAAATCAATAATGATTTAATTAATAATTGAATAAGGTGTCTTAATAATTAAATCAACAATGATTTAATTAATAAGTGAAAATACCTTTTTACTCTAACAAGTCATACATTCTTGAGCACCTTCATTTCCAAGTCAAGGCCTTTGGTTTTCTGTCTTGTTAGTTTTTCTCACTGTAAAGTTGTTTTAATACAAGTTTCTTTTTTAGTCCCTCATTGCAAGTGTTTTTATTACAAATCAAAATTATAGTTACAAACAAAATTATGTAGGTGTTTAAAATTACTTGTGGTCAAGTTTTAAAGTCCGGACCACAACTAAAAGTGTAATAAATACTTTAAAGATTGATTTTTTAAATTTAAACCTTTTTCTTTTTAGATTTTAAACTTTTTTTTGAGTTTTGTTTTTATTATTTTCTCGTCTATTCACTATCATTTAAACCCTTATGCAAAGCTTCAAGTGTCTTCTACAATAAGACTAAACCATTAACGAGTAGAATTGTTAACTTGTTTTTAAGTATGACCTTTTTGTTTATCATAATTTTGGTTCTTGTTTGGAGTTTGAGTGTCGTTATTGTTAGTAAGAGTTGCAACACCTCACCAGGGAACTTAGGAGGACAAGACATCAAACTAATAAAAGATGCAAGATTTTTTTTTTAAATAACTAATATGATATGCACCAACTCTAATACATAGATAAGAACTTGTTTATAAAACTTGAATGCAAGATTACTAACCAACCTAAGTCCTTACAGGTTCCCTAACTTTGCTACTCAAGAAACATTGATCCTATTCACCTTAAGAGTTACACATAAGCTTTGCATTCTTTAAAATGCACTGAGGTATGTGTTCATATCTCAATAACATAATTCAATTACTTATCATCAATATTTGATTTACCAACTCAAGTCATTACTTCATAACTAATCATTGAAATCATAAATGTTTACTAATCTATCATTTATATCAATTTATTAAAATTCAGGGTAGAGTTAAATATTCATTAAGGCATACACTATCCTATGGAATTCCATTACACTAGGTTTGTTTTAATGCATTAAATAAATGTTCCTAGTTCATTCTTTTTCATAATCATAAATCAACCATCTATTGTAACCAATCAATTTACTAAGTTTACTATACCATTTCATATTGAATCAAAAATATCATTTTCTTCTTCCCTAACATAACAATTATTCCTTAATACTAACAATTTATTTACTATTAAAACCCTAAGTTCCTCTTGTGTACAGGGTTTCAGGGTCCCTTCAAAACCTGTTGTTACCTTAATCAAAAACAATTTATTTACAATCCTATTGATGTATAGTTGTCCATTAGTTACAAACTCCATTACTATTATTTCACTTGCTAACAATTCCCTTTTTAACATTAAGAGATAACACTTACTTCTTTTCCAATCATTTCCCTAGATACAACAAAATACAGTTATATCAAAATTCATTTCCTTTATAGAAGCTTAACATAAGATAATAAAGGATTATAAACAAATAACATAATACACCTCTTTTTATGCTTGTAGCATATACACATTACAATATAATCTTTCCATTTTCATTTCACCTAGAACTACCCCTACTTTATTACATTTTCTTCAATCAATTTACATAATTACATCATATACAAATGTCTCCTTTCACGAGCTTACAATTACACAAATACATTTACATCAAATACATCTCAAAAATATACATGATACAATACAAAGTCTTAAAATGCAAATCTGGAAAGTATGTGCACAAGGATCTCAAAAACACATCTAAAAAATGTACATGAGACCACGACCTATACCTCCATAAAAATTAACCACCCAACCATGTGGAACCAATAGGCCCACTCCCACTCCCACTCCCACTCCCACGAGCTCTGAGACAGAAGCCAAGGCCTGCATAAGAAAGATGAAAATGAGGACATACCTAAGATGACTTAAACCCTTTCCCACCAAACAAGCATGAATCACAAAATACAACAAGTCAAAACAAGACTACCAAAGGTGTCTGAAATCACAAGCGTAAAGAATATATGCTTCAATCTAGGTGAGTTTTATCACATATCTCTCACCCCTTGGATTACCCTAGTGGTCAACTTTGGACGCCGACCCCCAAGTAGGCACATGCGAAATCAAACACCTTTCGTGAAGACAATGTTGTTTGACTATGCCATCTCTAGGCACCTTCTCCCACTCCCATCCCTGCTTTGTACTTTCCTGTATCGGTACTTGTAGACACCCTAAAATGGACAGGCTTGCAACTTTACATTAAAAACCCTAATTTTCATCTATTAATTAATGGTTTCTTAATCATTAATTAATCATCTATGTTCCTCTAAATTCACTTCTCAAATCATCTAATCCAATCTCCAAAATTAATTAAATAATTAATTTTATTTAATTAATTAAGCTTTAATTGATTAATTACCATTATTTAATTAATTAAACTCAATTTCCTATAGTTTAAATCAAATATTTAAACTTACTAATTAAATTCTTCCAATTAAATTAATTTTAATTAAATTAATTTAATTTCATCAAATAAAGCAATTCTTAA
>MU224393.1:750992-768707 GCA_018584345.1 Thuja plicata
GGTTTTGGAGGACCTAAGCCTAGGTGGCACAATCCTAGGGTGGAGAATGAAAGGTGGAAGATCCTAGGGTTGCTATTGACTTGGTTGAAGGGGTTGAGAGAAAAGGGGATATAGTTGGGATGTGAGATAAAGAATAGGGAAGATGTTCCTCATACATTGACATAAGGGGGAAGAAGATGGAAGGGAAAGACACATGTCAAGTGTCTCACAAAGACCGTGGAGAGGAAAGGGGAAGGACTTCTTCCTCATAAGGACTCTTGGTACAAGTGTCCCATGAGTCATCTTAGACTCTTAGAGGTGGCTTGAGAAGCTCCTTAAGAATAGGAATTACCTCTTGACTTGGTGTAGGAGAAGACATGTGGTCATGAGACCAAGTCTTATAAGGCCACATAGCCCTTAATAATAGGACATGTGTGGGTGAGGATAATGATTAATTATTAATTAATAATAATTAATTATTTTAGCCAAGGTGATGTGTAAGGTGACTAGGTTTATGAGGTGGACTAGGGGACTTAGTCATATTTAGTGATTGTGTATTTAATTAAATCACTTTTAATAGAACTAATTATGAAGACCTAGGATAAGAATAATAAACTATAGTGAATTCATTTAATAAATATAATAATTTATTAAACAAATAGAAGAAATAAACATTAATTAAATAATAAATATTTAATCGATTCATCAAGTCAACATTAATTAAATAATAAATATTTAATTAATTGATTAATTAATGAAGCCATTTTTTAGAGTATACACCTTCAAAAGTATTTCTATTGGCCAGAAATGAAGCAGGATATCATTTCATATATACAATCTTGTGTAGCCTGGGAAATTGTAAAACCAACAAACCATAAGTTGGGTCTATACTTATCATTACCTATTCCTGATAAGCCATGGCCGTTTATTTCAATGGATTTTATGTCTAGGCTTCCAACTAGCAGGCGGGGGCATGATTGTGTATATGTTGTGGTAGATAGGTTTTCTAAAATAACTATCATGGTAGACTGTAAAAAGATGATTGCTGCAGAAGAGACTACCAAGTTATTTTTTGAACATGTTTGGGTTCATTTTGGTTTTCCAAAAAGCATTATTTGTGATAGGGATAGAAGGTTCATAAAATAATTTGGTCTGTACTACAGGCTAAAATGGATACAAAGTTGACAAAGTCCACAACATTCCATCCCCAGACAGATGGGTAGACAAAAGTAGTGAATCGAATGATCATTCATATCTTATGGATGTATCATTTAAAACATCCTCACACATGTAATGAAAGCTTACCCTACATGCAACACAGCTACAATCGTGCACTCCATAATACTACATGGCATATTCCATTTGAGGGTTATCTTGGGTATCATCCATTGGAACCCATGGATGTAGCACTACCAGTTTTTAAATATGCTAGTCTATTGGATGTTGAAAAGGAGGTAGATAAAGTATAAAAATTCACTGATAACATTAGACACCTACAACAACACGTTCATGAGATTTTGGAGCAGAGTAATCAGAAGTATAAGGAAAGGCATGATAAACTTAAAAATCCTCATCACTTTCAGATTGGTGACAAGGTATGCTTACATCTTCATAAAGAGCACCTTCATGGACTAAACATGAATCTTCATCCTCTTCGTTATGGCCCATATACTATTATGTAGCAAGTTGGTGAGAATACTTTTGAACTTAATTTGCCATCCTTTTTGGGACTACATCTAGTTTTCAATGTGGAATTATTGAGACCCTATTTTCCTCCTTTGTTGAACATTTCCCAAGCTACTGAACACATTCAAGCTATAGAATTACCTACTACTAGTCCAGTCCAGTGTGACCATGTTACTAAAGTCATTTTAAAGACTTTGAGAAATCAGAACATTCCTCTTTATCGGGTGGTTTGAGCTGGTCATCATCCTCATCAAGGCAAGTGGTTAACTAAGGAATAAATTGAAGCACAATTTCTTCATTTGTTGCAGCATATTAGTGCAATGATGCCTATTGCACCTCAAGGAGGGAGGAATGATCAGGATGGAATTCGGATATACTAAAATCTAATTTTCCAGTATTTTCTATGCCTCAGTAAACTACATTTTTGGAGGTCTTCAGGGCATTTATGGGACTATCTCTCGCAAGGAGGGATCACCTTGTTGTGACCTTATAGATTTGGCTTTAGAATTTTTGATTATCTTTCCAACGAAGTAAACGGTTCTCAAATCGGACCTAGGACTAGAAAGTTATGCGTTCTCTAAGTAGGCCTAAATTTTTATATAGTTTTTTTGAAATTTTGGTAGTTTTAATAAGTTTATTTGTAATAAATATTATCAGGACTCTTGATTTTGTTTTCAAGGGATTCTAGCAACCCTTGGGATCCATCATATTTGTCTAAACTCCAATTTTGAATAGAATGGATTACTTTTTGTCTTGCAAACATGTTGTTAGTCTTTTGGTTTTTATATTGAACTTGACAATACTGGGGGTATCACACCAGGCATTGTAATTTGATTCATAATTCAAGTCAAGAAGTGATACTTGCAGTTGCCAAAGCATCAATCCAAATGAGGAAGAAACATAAAGCACACATACCCCTCTGAATAGGGACCCAAGCCCAGAACCTAAAGATGTGGACGAGGTCCAAGAGATTCCCTCCACTTCCTTCTCTGACAAAGATGATGCCCAAAAAGATCTCCCAAATTAACGTTGATGACTTCTTCCAAATTTTCTAACAATGAGTCACTTGAAGACCCTGAGTACAAGGAAACATGTATTGATAAGTTGGACCTCCCACAGGTGGATTGGGAAATCCTCAAAATTTTTATAGTTAAGGTCATCTCAAGAGCAGTGATTGAGTGCAACCACACATATTTTGCAAGGATATGCCAGAAGAGTGTCCGATTGGATAACTAATTTTTGGTGGTAACCAATTCTAGATCCTGAGCACTGGAATAATCAAAATCCCAGGGTAAAAATGAATTTTGACACATCTTCCCAGATGTCAGACCCCACCTTAGACCCCCTAATGAGGTGATTAAATTTACAATTAGAGAAGTCCTAGAAGCTAATAGAAGCAGTGAGCTCCAGAGTAACATTTGGTCTCGGAGCCACCCCAGTGGGCTTCCTACGAACCATAGATACATATCCCTCCTTGGTTGCCCCATTTGGTATGCCATGCAGTGATTATTTCAGGGAAGAAGTGATCATGATGGAATTGGGAAATACTAAAATCTAATTTTCAGTATTTTCTATGCCTTAGTAAATTGAATTTTTGGAGGTCTTCGGGGCATTTATGGGCCTATCTCTCCCAAAGAGGGCTCACCTTGGTGTGACCTCTTAGTTTTAGATTTAGAATTTTTGATTACCTTTCCAACTAAGTAAACGGTTTGCAAATCAAACCTAGGACTAGAAATTTATGCCTTTTCTAAGTAGGCCTAAATTTTTATATAATTTTTTTATTTTTTTTGGTAGTTTTAATGTTTATTTGTAATAAAAATTATGAGGACTCTTCATTTCATTTCCAAGGTACTATAGTGACCCTTGTGATCCATCATATTTGTATAAACTCCAATTTTGAATAGAATGGATTACTTTTTGACTTGCAATTTTGTTGTTAGTCTTCTGCTTTTATATTGAACTTGACAATACTGCAGGTATCGCACGAGGTATTGTAATATGATTCATAATTTATATTAGTGGTATCAGAGTGGTAATTCTCCTTTATGCCAATTTACACAAGGTCCTCCTACTAGATATTAGGATTCGATACACAAGATTTGTCAAAATATCCACCTTTGAGGCACACATGATTGAAGATGTCAGATGATGTAATTAAGCAGTTTGTTGAAGAGGCTTTAAATAAGAAATGAGAGGAGATGATGAGTCAATTTTCACTCCTCCAGAATCAACAACCCTTTGGATCAAGAACAAGATTTCATGGAAATACTCCTTTCAAAGTGCAAGTAAATCTTGACATCCCAAATTTTGAAGGAAAAGTCGATGCTGAAGTTGTTGATAATTGGTTATCAAAATTGGATAGATAATTTTCTGTAAATAATTTCTCAGATGCAGAAAAATAACATTTGCTCTCCTCAAAGCTGAAACCCATGTGAAATTATCCAAGGAAACCAAATTAGAAAATAAAGAACGAGAATTATATGATGAAAATGGATTGGAAATATCTCTTGATAAGAAGCCCACATGGGGAGAATTTGTGGAATACATGAAAGAAGCATACTTTCCTAAGGATGTCTATGAACAGAAATACATATAATGGCAACTACTTCAACAGAAGAGGGATCAGTCTATGCAAGATTAAACCAACACATTCCATTCACTTTTAGCAAAACTTGGTATTGGGGATTCATAGAAGCATCGAATTCTGAAATATTGTAGTGGAATTCACATGTATATTCAAATAGAGATGGAATTGTTGAATATTGAGACACTGGAAATTGCCTATAAATATGCTACAAAAATTGAAGATAAATTCAAGAAGAAAGTGAAGAGGTATTAATTTTAAAATAATAAGCCAAGGGTTGAAGATGACAAGAAATCTGCAGGAAAAGAGGTGACCAAGGAACCTCACTCAAACTCACCTAAGAACACATGGTGGGCTGCAAAAAAGACAGAAAAATACATGCATGTGGTGTGAGATGCATAAGTCCCCAACCCATAATAAAAAGGATTGTCAAAGTATTAAATATCTCATGACAAAAATAAAAGGAGAGGAAGCTGAATATGAATCATCACCAATAGATACTTCTGAGAAAAAGGAGAATGATTATGTCATAGAAGCAGACCAATATGCCATAGTTGAAACTACTAAAGTAATGCATCGTGAAGATGAAGAGAGACTTTTTCATTCACAAATTTGGGTTGATGGAAAGCCTCTACATTTTATTTTTGATAGTGGGAGCCAAAAGAATTTGATATCTAGGGAGACAGTCAAAAGATTGAATTTTAAAGTGACAAGACACCCACAACCATACTCTATGGGATGGGTAAATGAGGGACAAAATATTCAAATAAATCAATAGTTTCATCTACCATATTCAATCAAGCCTTTCAAGGATGAAGTGATATATGATGTAGCACCTCTAGATGTATGTGATGTCTAGCTGGGGCAGCCTTACATGTATCAAAGGCATGAAGTGTATGAATCCAAGCAACATAGTGTTACAATCAAGCTTGGTGGGAAGAGGTATCGAATACCAGAGGTATGTCCAACACAAACTGCTTCTTTGATTAGTGCTAAACAATGTAAATGTTTGATTACTCAAAATAGAGATTTTGTTTTGCTCATGGTTTTCCTTGAACAAACAAAGTCAGTTGTCCTTAATACACATGCTAAGGTATACATAACAACAAATCAACAAAATAAGATGGATAAAATTTTGAAAGAATATCATAGTGTGTTTAAATCATTGGTGGGAGTTCCAACACAATGATCCATCTCACCAAAATGCATAGGTACCCAACCACTGCATCCACCTAGTACGTAGGAACAAATATTGAATACATAGATCACTCCATCAAACCAAAAAATTGTTAGAGCCAATAGGAGATACCCCCATAGTTCCAAGCATAGAGAGGTATGACAGGTACACTTAACAAGACTGCCAAGAATAACTGCATGATGAAGAACCAGGAACATAGAAAGTGCAAAAGAAAGTACAAACACATATAAAGGATGGTGTCATGGAAGGATCACTCTCTTGACACATATCATGAGGCTAATGCCTTGGAAGGAACACTCACTTGGCAAAGGTAAAACAAACCCCCCATGACACTTTACAATATAGTGCGAGTACAGATAGACACAAAATAGTCCAAGATCCCAAGCATGCATCAGATGACACTTTAGCCCAGTGTGTTTGCAAAAATAAAAGCTAAAGAAATAGATGTCTATAATGCTCAGAAATGACATAAAGCTATAGAAACATGAATTATAGCTAAAAATAAGTCATCCCATGAACAAAAAATGATTTCAGGACCTGAAACATCCAAGGTATCCACCAGATTGCAAAAATTAAAAAAATAGAATAAAAAATGGCTGGAGAAGAATCTGGGTGTGAGATCCATGAAATAAGATAAAGCATTGAACCATGTTCCAACACCATGTGGAAATTGAAAAATGAAGTTTGAATGAGCAAGATATGGCTCCTAGAGTGCAAAAAAGAACCTTGACTTTGACTGGCAAAAAACATTGCAAGAAGGAAAATTAGAAATCCAAACCAAGAAAATATGGTTGGGCTCGGACCCATGTTTCCGATGATATCTTGTTTGGCAAAAAATGCATCTGTTTGCTCAAGATACAAGCAAAAAACCGAAGACTGCTCTGAAACAAAAGGAACCCAAAAAACCCCTAAATTTTTCATGCAAAAAAAATTGTAAAAAAAAAATAAGGGCGCGAAACCCAAGACATTTTTTTGCTTTGAAATGTGTGCCAAGGTCATACATGCAAAAAAGAGAACCCAAATTTCAACTGTGTCCAAATTGGACATGCCTTATATGGAAATGGGGGGTTTTTGGCCTTCTAGACCCAACCCTAATGTCGATTTTTGGCTAAAGTGCTCCAAAAAATAACTCCCACCCAAATCCACCAAAATATGAGATAAAAACCTCTGAAAAAAATAAACATGAAGAACAAGGCCAAATCTCTCATGAAGAGAATAGGGGCATGAAGATCTGGAGCTCTGATACAATATTGGAGTTGATGAAAAACTATCAACACTACAGCTCCCAAGAATCACCTGCATGCAAACACTTGTCACAGAAAGAGAGAAGCAAAAGCTATGGAGGTCAGAAACAAGAGATCTATGGAAGAGGAAACATCTTCAATTGATTCAATAATAATGGAATGAAATTATTAGAAAAATAATTAATAATTACAAAGAGATCAATCCTTATAAAGGAGATCAAACACCAGAAGGTGGAGAAACCGAGGTTGCATGATAATAATTAATAATAGAATTAATTATAACATGCCTAAATTTTAGCTTCAGTAAACTAGAGATAAAAAGGGGCTTAATAATTAAATCAATAATGATTTAATTAATAAGTGAATAAGGTGTCTTAATAATTAAATCAACAATGATTTAATTAATAAGTGAAAATACCTTTTTACTCTAACAAGTCATACATTCTTGAGCACCTTCATTTCCAAGTCAAGGCCTTTGATTTTCTATCTTGTTAGTTTTTCTTACTGTAAAGTTGTTTTAATACAAGTTTCTTTCAATTTGGGGTTTAAGTCCCTCATTGCAAGTGTTTTTATTGGAAATCAAAATTATAGTTCCAAAAAAAATTATGTAGGTGTTTAAAATTACTTGTGGTCAAGATTTAAAGTTCAGACCACAACTAAAGTGTAATAAATACTTTAAAGAATATTTTTTAATTTAAACCTTTTTCTTTTTAGATTTTTAACTTTTTTTTGAGTTTTATTTTCATTATTTTCTCGTTTATTAACTATCATTTAAACCATTATGCAAAGCTTCAAGTGTCTTCTACAATCGGACTGAGCCATTAACGAGTAGAATTGTTAACATGTTTTTAAGTATGACATTTTTGTTCACCATAATTTTGGTTCTTGTTTGGAGTTCGAGTGTCGTTATTATTAGTAAGAGTTGCAACACCTCACCAGGGAACTTAGGAGGACAAGACATCAAACTAATAAAAGATGCAAGTTTTTTATTTATTTAAAATAACTAATATGATATGCACCAACTATAATACATAGATAAGAACTTGTTTATAAAACTTGAATGCAAGATTACTAACCAACCTAAGTCCTTACAGGTTCCCTAGTTTGCTACTCAAGAAACATTGATTAACATATTCACCTTAAGAGTTACACATAAGCTTTACATTCTTTAAAATGCACTGAGGTATGTGTTCATATCTCAATAACATAATTCAATTACTTATCATCAATATTTGATTTACCAACTCAAGTCATTACTTCATAACTAATCATTGAAATCATAAATGTTTACTAATCTATCATTTATATCAATTCATTAAAATTTAGGGTAGAGTTAAATATTCACTAAGGCATACACTATCCTATGGAATTCCATTACACTAGGTTTGTTTTAATGCATTAAATAATTGTTCCTAGTTCATTCTTTTCCATAATCATAAATCAACCATCTATTGTAACCAATCAATTTACTAATTTTACTATATCATTTCATATTAAAATCAAAAATATCATTTTCTTCTTCTATAACATAATAATTATTCCTTAATACTAACAATTTATTTACCATTAAAAACCTTGAGTTCCTCTTAAGTTCCTCTTGTGTACAGGGTTTCGAGGCCCCTTCAAAACCTGTTGTTACCTTAATCAAAAATAATTTATTTACCATTCTATTGATGTATAGTTGTCCATTAGTTACAAACTCCATTACTATTATATCATTTTCTAACAATTCTCTTTTTAACATTAAGAGATAACACTTACTTCTTTTCCAATCATTTCCCTAGATACAACAAAATACAGTTATATCAAAGTTCATTTCCTTTATAGAAGCGTAACATAAGATAATAAAGGATTATAAACAAATAACATAATACACCTCTTTTTATGCTTGTAGCATATACACATTACAATATAATCTTTCCCTTTTCATTTCACCTAGAACTAACCCTACCTTATTATATTTTCTTGAATCAATTTACATAATTACATCATATACGAATGTCTCCTTTCACGAGCTTACAATTACACAAATACATTTACATCAAATACATCTCAAAAATATACATGATACAATACAAAGTCTTAAACTGCAAATCTGGAAAGTATGTGCACAAGGATCTCAAAAATACATCTAAAAAATATACATGAGACCACGACCTATACCTCCATAAAAATTAACCACCCAACCACATGGAACCAATAGGCCCACTACCACTCCCACGAGCTTGGAGATAGAAGCCAAGGCCCGCGTAAGAAGGATGAAAATGAGGACATACCTAAGATGACATAAACCCTTTCCCACAAAACAAGCATCAATCACAATATACAACAAGTCAAAACAAGACTACCAAAGGTGTCTGAAATCACAGGCGTAAAGACTATAGGCTTCAAGCTAGGTGAGTTTTATCACATATCTCTCACCCCTTGGATTACCCTAGCAGTCAACTTTGGACCCCGACCCCCAAGTAGGCACATGCAGAATCAAACACCTTTTGTGAAGACAAGGTTGTTTGACTGTGCCATCTCTAGGCACCTTCTCCCACTCCCATCCCTTATTTGTGCCTGCCTGTATCAGTACTATCAGCATGGGTGAGGCATCAAAATTAATCTTTTTTAACATTTTCCCCCATTCCCAGTTAATTTATTAAGGTTTTCACTTGATTAAACAACTCATTAGTGGGTTATCCTAGCAGCCACTTAGGGACCCAACCCCTTACTGTGACCCACTCACCTAGAGTACCTAGGTTCTTTACCCATAAAGTACAACATCGTAAGGCATCAATAACCACAAAATCATAAATCATGTCATAATAACAAGATAGTGCCATCTAATTAGGTTTAGGTGATCATTGGTTGTCCCTATTCCACTGGATAACCCTAAACCCTAATTTGACATTCAAAATGATAGAAACTACATAAGAAGGCATAAAAATGCACCCTACACTATATAAAAAGAAAATATAAAAATTAGATCTCCAGTGCCTCTGGTACCAACTCAAAACCACAAAACACCATAACATGATCATGTTGATTCTTGAAATTCGGCCAAGTCTAGAAATTTCTACGAACCCTCAAAATCTAGAATCTTTATTTGAACTCCTATGAGGTTGAAATCACTCTCAAACATCTTGAAAGTATTACATAAAATATAACTTAAATTATAAGAAATGAAGAGTTTTACATAAATTGTAACTTAAATTATAAGAAAGGAAGAGTTTTACATAAAATGTAACTTATTTAAGTAACTTATACACATTTTATGTATCTCCCTAAGGCTCAATCAGACAAAGAGAACCAAAATGACCTACTTCATGTGCATAAAAATGTGCCATATATTATAGCACAACCATATTCAAAGTATTCATAGATTAATTAAGTAAAAAAATCTGACCCTAATAACCTCTAGTTACAAACTAGACCCAAAAACACCAAAAAGGCCCTAGAAATGACTTGTAGGAAGTTCCACATAGTTGGCACACTGTTCTGCACAATTGGTCAGTGAAACTACATAGTTGGTCATGGGATCTGCATAGCTGGGCCCCAGAGTTGTGCAGTTGGTCATATGTTGTGTTTTTTTTTGAGAAAATATAAGCCAAACTAAGTTTACAGCTAAAACTAGGAAAGATGAGGGCCTTGGAAGCATAAATAGAGGAAGACCCATTTGATATATCCTCATTTATCTTCCATAACACTCACCAAGATAAGCCCATACATAAATTCTAACTAGAATTCACTCAAAGATCAGCAAGGACCTATATTCGAGAATGTGGAAGACAAAAGAAAATATTTTCAATATGATTCTCAGGAAAGGTAGTAATATATCTAAAATACAAAGGACTCCTAGAAAATACAATGAACCACTGCAACCACTCATAAACTGTTCCAAAAATCCAACAATAATTAGATATAGAACATCCAAATACATCGATAGAAATGACTGCAACTTCATAACATAGACAATATGCAGGTAATATTCAAACAATAGAAAAAAATCAATTTAATCTAAATAAAGGTTTATTTCATTATTCAGACAACACTCAAATAACCAACAGACAATATTAACTCAGATATAGATAGAAATAATTACAAACTAAATAGAGGATCTCTTTCCTACGAATAGATCCTACCTGGGATCTTGCGGAGAATGTTTTTACTGAGTAGGTCGATCTGACAAAAACAACAACAAAATCAACAATTCCTCTCCTTCAGATTCACTCCAACAAAGATAACTTTTATTCCATGAATACCCATCCCTACATTTGTCTAGAAAAATGTTGGATCCCCCCTTTTTATTTTTGCCTTTGCTTTGTTTTCTTTGTCCTTTGTATTTTGTTTCTCTAGGACCTAGAACCTTGAATTTCTTCTTGTCTTGTGGCCGAGGAATTCCAGATTCTGGGGATCCTGACATCTACTTTTGTCTTTTCTCAAAGAAGTGAACATCGGGTGCCCTGAGGTATGGACTTTGAGATCTACCTATCCCCAGAATTCTAATAAGAAATTAATGTACTCACCTAGGAATTATAAAAGGCTTTTACCATTTCACTTTCACATTTACCACAAACAAAGTTATCTCTTGACCGCCGTTGTGAATTACTAAGTATCTTCGATCTCAAGTTTTCAAATTGTGAAATTGTGATAGTGCTTGTGATCGTGTTCGAGTAGTAGCACTGGGTCATCAAAGCAACTGGTGAAAAGTTGTTTTAGGTTTTGTCCTCTTCGACATTTCATGTTTCAGGTAGGTTCCTCTTGTGGCCTCCTGGTTTTTTTCTATTCTTTTTGTTTATTTCTTTATTTTATTGCTTTTCCTTTTCGTGTCACCCAGAACTCGCATTGTAAATAGTGTTTGCACGCATATTTGGGATTGTTTTCATTTTCTTTGTGGTTATGGTGTCTTCCCTTTGTGGCTTGTCTAATTTCGGGGATGGGTCCCCTGTAAATTAATGTAAATTAGTATAAGGTGGTGTAAATGCTGTGTAATTTTTGTGAATTCTTTGTAAATTTTGTAAATGCCTTGTGAATTCATGTAAACGCATTATAAATTCATGGTTGTTTTGTGATTTAATGTAAATAGCCTATAGGTTAATATATATGGTTGGTAGCTCCATTTATACTCTGTATAATTGCATATTTTGTGGATATGTATGTGTCCCAGGTGTTCCATGTAAATTTTGTGCATTTTGTGTGTATGGTGTAATTTTTTGGTCTCTGTAAATAAGAGTGTGAGTCCGTCAAGTGCAAATTCTTTGCGGGCTCATCAACCACACATTATAGTAACATGGTCACCTACTCTGTGTCAATTTGGCAAGACCTAGGTCATTATGTCAAGTACCAAATTTTGTCGAGTTGCAGGATTTGAGTTAGTCACAGAGCCGAGCTCGTGCACTCAATGACTCAGTTATATTTTTTTCTCTCCTTTGTTATATCCTGCTTAATGATAGGAGAAATTCCCATGAGTGGGAATTTAAACTTGTCCAAGTTGGCTATTAATACCCTTTGTGCCATGCCATCTATTAACCAAACGTCATAACTCTATCGTAGTGGGCATACATGTGTCTACACTTTGAGATGATCAGACACTTAATTGAACATCACATCAACTACCCTGCTTGTAGTTTTTTATTCTAGGATTCTTTATCCTAAGGTGGTATGGTGATCCCCAACGAGTCCTTCAAAATAGTTGCTTAGGTTACTATCTTTGGACTTCTCCTGTCACGAATGTATATTTTGTGTCTTTCAATTTTCTCACGAAAGAAACATCCCCACTGGATATTTTTGAAATAATTAACATTGTGTTTGTTTTATTTATAACAAGATAGGTGATCCTTGAAATCCTAGGATCCATAATTTTTCTTAATCTTAATGTATTGTATATCTTATACTGACGGTCGTCCGGTCCTGCAGGTCGTGATCGCAAAAATGGAAAAATTAGGATCACCTCTGGGAAGTCTGGAACTTCCAAGCACATCAAAAGTTCCTGCCAAGAAATAAAAGATGAAAAAGGATTTAGAGAAGCTCCCATTAGTTCTAAAGTACAAGAAAGATGACATAGTTCAAGTTTCCCAGATTGAAGAAATTCTTCAGGAGGTCATAGATACAAATTTTGGCACCTAGGTCAAACTTAAGGGCCTTTGTCAGGTCATATATTAGCTATGATGACCCAATGACCCAACACCAACAAACATAGTGGCCTCTGGAATCATCTAAGTGGCTGGCTTTCCCCACTCAGTGCAATCCCAAGAATTAATATTTCTCTAGGCCAAAAGCTACAATGCGACCATTAGAGCTATTGTGACATCCAGTAGAGTGCCCGTCGCCTCCTTAGATCACAATGCCATCTTCATAATTTGGAAAATTCCAAAATTTTAGGGGTTTTTCATCCTCACCTGAATAGCCTCAATATCTCAATTCATAGAGGTCAGAGATGCAACCCGATGCTATCTTAACACAAAATGGCTAAAAAATCGCGTTGGGATGACAATAAGACGAGGATGGATATCCCTCGCTCTGATTTCAAGGAGCCAATCTAGGCGTGGATAATATTTTTGTGTAGGTTTTTTAGGGAGCCCCACGCCTAAGAATTCTCTCTGTGGATGTAATATTTTCTATAATTTATGACCACTAATAAGCATAACTTTGACTGGGCCACTATCATCTCAAATCATATGGATGCCCATATAAGAAAGGTGGGAGAGGACCAAAAATTTTATATGTCTTATTTTTTCATGTGGTCATTAGCTCGATAGAGCATGGGAATCTAGGGACTGCACATAGTTGGTGTTCTCAGAACCGAGATGAGGCAGTTGACTCCATGGTATCATTTTCCCCAAATATAATGGGATGAGTACTTTAAACTTTTTGTAGAGTAAATGACACCTTTGTATTCCACGAGATAAAGGTGCTCACCAAAGATATATGGTTCAGGTTGTCTTTGGAAGCCATGGCCATGATAAGCCCATGTGGATGCTATTTCATCCAATTTTCACATCATACATATATCTGGGTTACTGGGTTTACTAGTAACCCATTTTTGTTACCAAAACATTGTAGAGATAGAGTGGTACTATTAGAGTTTGGCAGACAGATACTGGAGGTGCATGCCCTGATGGCCACCAAGAATATTATTTTAGTATCTTTCTCAATTATATGCGATAGATATACTTTCTCCCTTGCTGCGGGCTGGGAAGCAGAGAACGAGCTAAGAAGTTTGAACTTAGCCAAATTTTTGCTAAGCTGCAAGAATTATGACCTGTGTGGTCGGCTAGAGAAGGCAATGCCCTAGGGATTTCAACCCCATGCAACATATTTAGAGGATTTTTGGGAGGATTTAAAATATGACTTTGAGGTCCGGAGCCAACTCTACACAAGAATGTTAAAGGGCATGATGGACCGCCTCAGCCTCCGGAATTTCCCCCAAACATTTTCTAACAGCGGGTCGCTTGAAGACCCTGAGTACAAGGAAACATGTATTGAGAAGTTGGAAAGCCCACAGGTGGATTGGGAAACCCTCAAAATTTTGACAGTTAAGGTCATCTCAAGAGTAGTTATTGAGTGCAACCACACATATTTTGCAAGGGTGTGCCCGAAGAGTGTTTGATTGGACAACTAATTTTTTGCGGCAACCAGTTCTGGATCCCATGTGCCAGAATAATAAAAAGCCCAATGTAAATAGAATTTTGACACATCTTCCTAGATGTCAGACCCCACCTTAGACCCCCTAATGAGGTGATTAAATTTACAATTAGAGAATTCCTAGAAGCTAATAGAAGCAGCGAGCTCCAGAGTAACATTCGGTCTCGGAGCCACCCCAGTGGGATTCCTACCAACTCTAGATACATATCCCTCCTTGGTTTACCCATTTGGTATGCCATGCAGTGATTATTTCAGGGAAGAAGTTATCATGATGGAATTAGGAAATACTAAAATCTAATTTTTCAATATTTTCTATGTCTCGGTAAACTAAATTTTTGGAGGTCTTCGAGGCATTTCTGGGCCTATCTCTCCCAAAGAGAGCACACCTTGGTGTGACCTCTTAGTTTTAGCTTTAGAATTTTTTATTATCTTTCCAACTAAGTAAACGGTTCACAAATCAAACCTAGGACTAGAAATTTATGCCTTTTCCAAGTAGGCCTAAATTTGTATATAATTTTTTTTGAATTTTTTGGTAGTTTTAATAAGTTTATTTGTAATAAACATTATGAGGACTCTTCATTTAATTTCCAAGGTACTCTAGTGACCCTTGTGATCCATCATATTTTTATAAACTCCAATTTTGAATAGAATGGATTACTTTTTGACTTGCAATTCTGTTGTTAGTCTTATGGTTTTATATTGAGCTTGACAATGCCACAGGTATCACACCAGGTATTGTAATATTATTCATAATTTATATCAGTGGTATCAGAGTGGGGACAATCCTTTATGCCAATTTACACAAGTTCCTCCTACCAGATATTAGGATTTGATACACAAGATTTGTCAAAATATCCACCTTTGAGGCGCACACGATTGAAGATGTCAGACGATGCAATTAAGCAGTTGGTGGAAGAGGCTTTAAATAAGAAATAAGAGGAGAAGTGATGGGGAGGTCACATTTCTCCTAAATTCCTACCCTTTCTTTGGAATCTCACCTTGGATCCTATTCACTCCAGGATCCTCTAGACTCACACTTGAGTCTCTTAGGGTTGCTCACAGACCCTAACTAGAAGGATTTCTGTACTCCCTCTCTCTTAGGTTTCCTACCCACCAACATGTCTCACTCTTCACCTTATCTTACTCTTCATGACTGAATACAGTCAGTCATGCACCTTCTCCTTCTATCTCTCTCTCCTACAAGTTCTCTAGCCGGACCATTAAGCTCACCTAGGACTTGTCTGCCATTCTGACTAGCCTCTTCTCAATCTCAAACACAGGAATAGAAATAAAATACATGCGGGATGCTTCTTGATGGTCACACTCCATAGAATGGATTATCAGAGTCAAAAATCATCCATGATACTTAACTGAATTGAAAATCCTACTCTATAGAAATCTGCACACAAAAGAAGCACACACAGAAAACACAGGAAACTATATCTTTATTTAAAACTAGAAATTACAATACAAATTGAAATCTTTTCTGCTAGTCTCCTCAGTCTCTAACTTCTCCAACAACAATGTTCTACAAGTTTTCTTCCTCCATTTTATATTCGGCCTCTTCTTGATTTGTAACTGTTTCTGGGTTACCTGCCGTCTGAAGATTCTTAACTGCCTCGGCTCTTCATCTTCTCCTGCAACTGTCATCGATCATCATCAGCATGGATGTCGACGTGGACAACATTTTCCTCCATGTCATTCTCTTTTATTTTGGCATTTTCTGACTTTTCAACTCTTTCTCAGCTCGGTCAGACACTTACACTGCTTCGAATGTTAATCGCATAGTCGCGAGTTAAAATCACTATGCATGTTTTGATCTGCGACCTTGCGATACAATGCTCGTCGCGCACTCGCCATACTTCCAACCGAGCTGCCTATTCGTCTGTGACCTTGCACTCCACTGTTGTCGCGCGCTCGCAACCCTTATACCTGAGCTGCCGATTCCCTTGCGACTGAGCGATGAGCTCTTGTCATGCGCTCGCAATGCTTGTTACCGAGCTAAAATTTTCTCTATGACTGAGCGATACAACGCTCATCATGCTCTCGCAATGGTTTGAACTGAGCTGTCTGTTGTTTTGTGACTGTGCGATGCATTGTCGTTGCGCACCTGCAACACTCTGACCTGAGCTGTCGATTAGTCTGCGGCTGTGCGATGAGCACTTGTCGCGCTCTCGCGCACTTATAAACTTAACTGTCTATTCACCTTGCGACTGTGCGATGCCTCCTCATCGCTCACTCGCACACTTCAAAACTTAACCACTGGTTGATCGGCGACTACGCGATGGGTTAATGTACTATCATCGTAGCGTCGCAGCCATTTTCCTTTAACCGCCTATTACCTGCCGACTGAGCGATAGAACATCATCGCGTTGTCGCACAATTTCCAAACTGTCCGCGCATTAGCTGCCGACTGTGCGATGAGTATAATGTCATCAGTTTTTAACCGCCCTGCGCTAGGAGTTAAGAGCTGTTAGCGTTTAGGAAGATAACTATTTACTAACCAAACAGGACTAACTGCTAATCGTGATCTACTCCCGGACCACCATTGCTAAACTGCTAGGGTTTTGGAGCTAAAACCCTAGGGTGCTATGCACCATACTCCCCCCTGAGAAGGAGAAATCAGTTTGAATTAGTCGGAAACAATGCCAAACTAATTCCTTTTTTTCTGCAGTCTTCTTCGTCCATCCATGTAGCTTCTGCTTCTGGTAACCCTAACCATTTGACAAGGTATTCTCTGTATACCCTGTGTCGAGTTGTCTTCTGAACTCGTGAATCCAGGATTTTCTCTGCCTGCAACTTGGACTTAGTCTTCACCTGTATATCTTGAACATCTTTTCCTATCTCCATCTGCTGAGTGCTCTCAGGTATCATTGGTCCTCTGTATGGAATAAGATCCTGCACATTAAAAATAGGTGATATATCCAAATCGTTAGGTAAATCAATTTTATAGGCATTTTGCCCATACTTCTCCAATATCTTGCAGGGACCTATTCTCCTCATTTGCAACTTAGTAGGAATCCCCTTCTGTAATCTAGCTTTGTTCAGCTGTACCATTACCAGATCTCCAATTTGAAATTGGACTTCTCTCCTTCCTTCATCTACCTTCTCTTTTAATTTCTGATTTGTTTCAATCATATTATTCTTCACCTGATCATGTATCTCCTTCATAGACTGTGCAAAGTCATCAGCATGTCCACTTATCACTCCCTGTCCTTTCAGCTCTCTGAGTTCACAAACTCGATGTGGATGCATCCCATATACAATCTGAAATGGGCTTTTCCCTGTAGTTCTGTTAACACTATCATTATAAGAAAATTTTGCCTGTGGTAACACTTGATCCCAGGCTTGTCCATACTCCTTTGTTAAGCATCTAAGCAAATTTCCCAGCACTC
>MU224393.1:772072-815294 GCA_018584345.1 Thuja plicata
GTCTTCAGGAAGATAATTCTCCTTAATTTTTGACACCATAGCCTGCCAATTTGCAATAGGCTTTTTACCTTCTTTTTCTCTTTCTTCTTGGATGAATTTCCACCAAGTTAAGGCTACTCCTCTCAATATAGACTTAGCAACTTTCACTTTTTGTGCTTCAGTCACTCCTTCACAATCAAAATGATTCTCCATTCCTTCAATCCATTCCATTACCAGTTTAGAATCCATTGCCTTTCCACCTAGAGCCTTAATATCCTTCAAGAATGGTTCTTCTGGCATAGGAGGATCTGGTTCTGCTATAACATCCTCCTCTACAACAACTTTTCCTTTACTGGAACTCTCTGCTTCTCCAGTTACTTTATCAGCAATATCCTCTAGTTGTTTTCTCATTAACTCTAGAGTTTCTTCAAGGAGTCTATTTCTCTCCTTCTTCTCATTCACCTCTTTAGCCAACTCTACATTTGTCACCATGGCTGATTCTCCTACTGATTCCTCAGTACTTTGAAACATCTACAAATTTCAATCCCAAATCTTTAACTTAGCTCTGATACCAATCTGATGGGGAGGTCACCTTGTTCCTAGATTCCTACCCTTTCTTAGGAATCTCACCTTGGATCCTATTCACTCCAGGATCCTCTAGACTCACACTTGAGTCTCTTAGGGTTGCTCACAGACCCTAACTAGAAGGATTTATGTACTCCCTCTCTCTTAGGTTTCCTACCCACCGAAATGTCTCACTCTTCACCTTATCTTACTCTCCATGACTGAATACAGTCAGTCATGCACCTTCTCCTTCTATCTCTCTCTCTTACAAGTTCTCTAGCCGGACCATTAAGCTCGCCTAGGACTTGTCTGCCATTCTGACTAGCCTCTTCTCAATCTCAAACACAGGAACAAAAATAAAATACATGCAGGATGCTTCTTGATGGTCACACTCCATAGAATGGATTATCAGAGTCAAAAAGCATCCATGATACTTAACTGAATTCAAAATCCTACTCTATAGAAATCTGCACACAAAAGAAGCACAGGAAACTATATCTTTATTGAAAACCAGAAATTACAATGCAAATTTAAATCTTTTCTGCTAGTCTCCTCAGTCTCTAACTTCTCCAACAACAACGTTCTACAAGTTTTCTTCCTCCATTTTATATTCGGCCTCTTCTTGATTTGTAACCGTTTCTGGGTTACCTGTCGTCTGAAGATTCTTAACTGCCTCGACTCTTCATCTTCTCCTGCAACTATCATCGATCATCATCAGCATGGCCATCGATGTGGACAGCGTTTTCCTCCATGTCATTCTCTTTTATTTTGGCATTTTCTGACTTTTCAACTCTTTCTCAGCTCGGTCAGACACTTACACTGCTTCGAATGTTAATCGCATAGTCGCGAGTTAAAATCACTATGCATGTTTTGATCTGTGACCTTGTGATACAATGCTCATCACACACTCGCCATACTTCCAACCGAGCTGCCTATTCCTCTGCGACCTTGCATTGCACTGTTGTCACGCGCTCGCAACCCTTATACCCGAGCTGCCGATTCCCTTGCGACTGAGAGATGAGCTCTCGTCGCGCGCTCGCAATGCTTGTTACCGAGCTGACATTTTCTCTGCGACTGAGTGATACAATTCTCGTCGCTCTCTTGCAATGGTTTGAACTAAGCTGTCTATTGTTTCGCGACTATGCGATGCATTATTGTCGCGCACCCGCAACACTCTGACCTGAGCTGCCGATTAGTCTGCAGCTGTGCGATGAGCACTCGTCATGCTCTCGCGCACTTATAAACTTAACTGTTTGTTCACCTCGTGACTGTGCGATGCCTCCTCATCGCTCACTCGCACACTTCAAAACTTAACTGCCGGTTGATCGGCGACTATGCAATGGGTTAATGTACTATCATCGTAGCGTCGCGGCCGTTTTCCTTTAACCGCCTATTACCCGCCGACTGAGCGATAGAACATCATCGCGTTGTCGCACAGTTTCCAAACTGTCTGCCCATTAGCTGCCGACTGTGCGATGAGTATAATGTCATCGGTTTTTAACCGCCTTGCGCTAGGAGTTAAGAGTTGTTAGCATTTAGGAAGATAACTGTTTACTAACCAAATAAGACTAACTGCTAACCGTGATCTGCTCCCGGACCACCATTGCTAAACTGCTAGGGTTTTGGAGCTAAAACCCTAGGGTTCTCTGCACCAAGAAGATGAGTCAATTTTCACTCCTCCAGAATCAACAACCCTCTGGATCAAGAACAATGTTTCATGGAAATACTCCTTTCAAAGTGCAAGTAAATCTTGACATCCTGAATTTTGAAGGAAAAGTCGATGCTGAATTTGTTGATAACTGGTTATCAAAATTGGATAGATACTTTTCTATAAACATTTTCTCAGATGCAGAAAAAATAACATTTGCTGTCCTCAAAGCTGAAACCCATGTGAAATTAGCCTGGGAAACCAAATTAGCAAATAAATAATGAGAATTATCTAATGAAAATGGCTTGGAAATATCTCTTGATAAGAAGCCCACATGGGGAGAATTTGTGGAATACATAAAAGAAGCATACTTTCCTAAGGATGTCTATGAACAAAAATACATATAATGGAAGCTACTTCAACAGAAGAGGGATTAGTCTGTGCAAGATTAAACCAACACATTCCATTCACTTTTAGCAAAACTTGGTATTGAGGATTCAGAGAAGCATCAAATTTTGAAATATCATAGTGGACTTCACATGTATATTCAAATAGAGATGGAATTTTTGAAAATTGAGACATTAGCAACTAGCTATTAATATGCTACAAAAATTGAAGAGAAATTCAAGAAGAAAGGGAAGAGGGACTAATTTGAAAATAATAATCCAAGGGTTGAAGGTGACAATAAATTTGCAAGAAAATAGCTGACCAAGGAACCTCACTCAAACTCACCTAAGAACACATGGTGGGCTACAAAAAAGACAAAAAATACATGCATGTGGTTTGAGATGCATAAGTCCCCAGCCCATAATAAAAAGGATTGTCGAAGTATTAAATATCTAATGACAAAAATACAAGGAGAGGAAGCTGAATCTGAATCATCACCAAAAGATACTTCTGAGCAAAAGGAGAATGATTATGTCATAGAAGCAAACCCATATGCCATAGTTACAACTGCTAAAGTAATGCATCGTGAAGATGAAGAGAGACTTTTTCATTCACAAATTTTGGTTGATGGAAAGCCTCTACATTTTATTTTTGAGAGTGGGAGCCAAAAGAATTTGATATCTAGGAAGACAGTCAAAAGATTGAATTTTAAAGTGACAAGACACCCACAACCTATAATCTATGGGATGGGTAAATGAGGGACAAAATATTCAAATAAATCAATAGTTTCATTTGACATATTCAATCAAGCCTTTCAAGGATGAAGTGATATGTGATGTAACACTGCTGGATGTATGTGATGTCTAGCTAGGGAAACCTTACATGTATCAAAGGCATGAAGTGTATGAATCCAGACAACATAGTGTTACAATCAAGCTTGGTGGGAAGAGGTATCAAATATCAGAGGTATGTCCAACACAAACTTCTTCTTTGATTAGTGCTAAACAATGTAAATGTTTGATTGCTCAAACTAGAGCTTTTGTTTTGCTCATGGTTTTCCCTGAACAAACAAAGTTAGTTGTCCTTAATACACATGCTAAGGTTTACATAACAACAAATAAACAAAATAAGATGGATAAAATTTTAAAAGAATATCATAGTGTGTTTAAATCACCGGTGGGAGTTCCAACACATTGTCAAGTCAAGCACTCTATTGATTTATCCCAGGAACACCACTACCACATGAGCCAATATATAGAAGGTAAATTTTAGAAAATGATGAAACAAAGAGACAAATTCAAGAGTTGATTCAGAAAGGACATATTCATCCAAGTGCTTCACCCTATGGCAGTCCAATTCTCCTTGCTAAAAAGAAAGATGAGACATGGAGACTTTGTATTGATTATAGGGAATTGAACGAAATCAGTGTGAAAAATAGATATCCAATCCCTCAAATTGATGATTTTTTTGACCAACTTAGGGGGGCTAAGTTATTTACAAAAATTGACTTGAAATTTGGATATCACCAATTACCAATTGATCTAGCATATGTGTGGAATACTGCATTAAAATCTAAGGAAGGTTTGTTTGAATGGTTGGTTATGCTTGTTGGCCTAACAAATTCCCCAACAACATTTATGAGGTTGATGAATGATGTTCTTAAACCATTCATTGATTCTTTTGTGGTTGTTTATTTGGATGACATGCTCATCTTTAGTCAGACTTGGTATGAGCATTTGCAGCATGTTCAACAAGTGCTTTCAACTCTGTAACAACACAAATTTTATGCCGACATTGAGAAGTTCTCTTTTGGTATGCAGAGTATTCAATACTTAGGGTATAACATTGATACTAAGGGTTTTCATGTTGACCCAATAAAGATTCAAATAATCAGAGATTGGCCATCTCCTAAAACTTTCACAGAGCTTTGTAGCTTATTGGAATTAGCCAACTTCTATCTCACATTTGTTTTTGGTTTCTCACATATTTCATGGTCTCTCAATCAATTGCTAAGGGGTGGAGCACAAGTAAAATTTTAGTGGATAGAGGCAAAGTAGCAAGCATTTGAGGAGTTAAAGAATAGATTATGTTCAACACCAGTAGTGATCCTCCCAGATCTACAACAATCATTCAAGATAGAAATTGATGCATCTGATTATGCTCTTGGTGCAATACTTATCCAACATGTGCATCCTATTGCCTATCATAGTGAAACTTTTTTTGATATAGTACATAGGTACCCCACCTATGACAAGGAGTTGTATGTTATTGTTCAGGCCTGAAAACAATGTAAACATTATATACTTGGAAAGGTAACTATTATACATACAGACCATAACCTCTTCAATTCTTGCGAACACAAGGGAAGTTGCAGAATGATAGAAATAAAAGGTGGTTAGCTTAGCTACAATAATTTCACCTCAACATTTATTATAAAAAGCAAGAAACAACAAAGTGGCAGATTGTTTGAGTAGGCCTCCAATTGCAGGTTTGTTAATGGTGCTGGATTCATGTGGCCATCAATCATCAACATGGGAACAACTATATGGTATTGACTCTGATTTTGCTAACGTCTGTAGTAATTTGGTAGAAGGAAAGTGTGTCTCTGATTTTCACTTGAAAGATGGGTTACTTTGCCATGTTGGTCATATATGTGTACCCATCGAGGAACAAAAGAAAATGATATGAGAAGTTCACTATAGACGTGTTGTAGGACATTTTGGTATTGGTAAAACTACTTATATCCTTCAAAAGTATTTCTATTGGCCAAAAATTAAGCATGATATCATTTCATATATACAATCTTGTGTAGCCTGTGTAATTGCAAAGCCAACAAATCGTAAGTTGGGTCTATACTTATCATTACCTATTCCTGATAAGCCATGACAATTTATTTCAATGGTTTTTATGTTTAGGCTTCCAACTACCAGGCGGGGGCATGATTGTGTATATGTTGTGGTAGATAAGTGTTCTAAAATGGCTATCATGGTAGCATGTAAAAAGATGATTGCTGCAGAAGAGACTGCCAAGTTATTTTTTGAACATGTTTGGGTTTATTTTGGTTTGCCAAAAAGCATTATTTGTGATAGGGATAGAAAGGTCATAAAATTTTTTGGTCTGTACTATGGGATAAAATGGACACAAAGTTGAAAAAGTCCACAACATTCCATCCCCAGACAGATGGGCAAACAAAAGTGGTGAATCGAATGATCATTCATATCTTATGGATGTATCATTCAAAACATCCTCGCACATGTAATGAAATCTTACCCTACATGAAACACAACTACAACCGTGCACTCCATAATACTACAGGGCATATTCCATTTGAGGTTTGTCTTAGGTATCATCCATTGGCACCTATGGATGTAGCACTACCAATTTTGCAATATGCTAGTCTATTGAATGCTGACAAGGAGGTAGATAAAGCAGAAAAATTCATTGATAACATTAGACACCTACAAAAACAAGTTCATGAGATTTTGGAGCAGAGTAATCAGAAGTATAAGGAAAGGCATGATAAACTTAAAAATCCTTATCACTTTCAGATTGGTGACAATGTATGCTTACATCTTCATAAAGAGCACCTTCACGGACCAAACATGAAGCATCTTCCTCTTCGTTATGGACCATATACTATTGTGAAGCAAGTTGGTGAGAATACTTTTGAACTTAATTTGCCATCCTTGCTGGGACTACATCCAGTTTTCAATGTGGAATTGTTGAGACCCTATTTTCCTCCTTTTTTCAACATTTCCCAAGCTACTAAACACATTCAAGCTGTAGAATTACCTACTACTATTCCAATCCAGTGTGACCATGTTAGTAAAGTCATTTTAAAGACTTTGAGAAATTAGAACATTCCTCTTTATCAGGTGGTTTAAGCTAGTCATCATCCTCATCAAGGCAAGTGGTTAACTAAGGAACAAATTGAAGCACAATTTCCTCATTTGTTGTAGCATATTAGTGCAATGGTTCCCATTGTGTCTCAAGGAGGGAGGAATGATCAGGATGGAATTCAGAAATACTAAAATCTAATTTTCTAGTATTTTCTATGTCTCAATAAACTACATTTTTGGAGGTCTTCGGGGCATTTATGGGCCTATCTCTCCCAAGGAGGGCTCACCTTGTTGTGAACTTATAGATTTGGCTTTATAATTTTTGATTATCCTTCCAACAAAGTAAACGGTTCTCAAATCGGACCTAGGAGTAGAAAGTTACGTGTTCTCCAAGTAGGCCTAAATTTTTATATAGTTTTTTTGAAATTTTGGTCGTTTTAATAAGTTTATTTGTAATAAATATTATCAAGACTCTTGATTTTGTTTCCAAGGTATTCTAGTGACCCTTGGGATCCATCATATTTGTATAAACTCCAATTTTGAATAGAATGGATTACTTTTTGGCTTGCAAATATGTTGTTAGTCTTTTGGTTTTTATATTGAACTTGACAATACTGGGGGTATCACACCAGGCATTGTAATCTGATTCATAATTCAGATCAAGAAGTGACAATTACAGTTGCCAAAGCATCGCTCCAAATGAGGAAGAAACATAAGTAGATAGACCCCTCTAAATACGGACCCAATTCTAGAACCGGAAGATGTGGAGGAGGTCCAAGAGATTCCCTCCACTTCCTTCTCTAACAAAGATGATGCCCTAAAAGATCTCCCAAATTAACGTTGATGACTTCTTCCAAATTGATGAGTTGGGAAGTCTACATGCAATGGGAGAGAAGGTGACCGAGGAGGTAGTGCAAGAACATGGTATAGGTAACCTCCATGAGGAGGAAAATGGTGAAGAGGCATACAAAACCTGCCCTAAAATAGGGAGAAGAACACCAACAACATGAAGCTGAGAGAAAGACAACTGAGGAAGGGGAAAAAAAGGAGAATTAACAGGTTGATGAGCAACTACTTGGACCTAGGGAAACCTAACCTATGGAAACAACTATACCCTAAGACACAATGCTCCAACCTCCCATAGGCGATCAAGGCATATTTCCTCTTTTAGACCAAGGTTCATTGCCTCCTCTGGACACCTGCAAAGAAGACGCTGCTTTAGAGCTTCGATAGGAAGCCTAAGATGAACAAGTATTGGAGTCACAACCATCTTCCCTGCATGCAAAGAATATCATGGGGAATGATATAGGGATGGGGAAAGAGGAAATAGGTAATAATACCAGTGATAACGCTAATGATACGGTTATGGAGGAACTAGAGTAAAGAACCAGAGATACCTCCCTGAGCTCAAAAGTAATCAGTGAATTACAAGGCCCTCCATAGTGGCTAGTTGAGTACGGGAGGAGAAAGATGTCGATAGAAATATTGGCCCCTTTGTCCCTTGCCGAGATGTTGGCCAAAGTATAGGTGGAAAAGAAGCCCAAAAAGGCTTGAACCCTTTATATGACCCAGAGGAACCCATATGGGAACACGGTGGCATTGGTGGTGTGTGTGTGGTAAAATGTGGCTTTCAACCTATAACACCAAACACTCAATAAACCATTAATTCAAGGGGGTTAGTATCAAATCAAAATCAAAATCATTGCACAAACTACCCTCAAGAGCCACTTATTGCTTCCTAGTTGAAGTGAGTTTGATTCTATGAGGATGCTCATCAGATTGACATGGAGAATTAGTGACTAGACGACTAAAAAATGGAAGATTTCATGAAATGAGAAAGATGCGTGAACTTGCATACTTTGCTCTCAAAAAACTTGGAAATTACATGCATGCATAAGCAAACTAAATGCATATTAACCATGAGATAAAGCTAAGGATGTCATTTTCAACTACCAAATAAAGTTAGAAATATAGCTACCATTAAACTAGAAATGCAATTTAGAATCTAAATGTAAGAAAACTAAGCTAGTATGAAGATGGAGGCAAGAACCATGATCAAAACCTAGAACAAACCTAGCATTATAACCTTACTCATCAAATTTCCTCTTTATTTGAACATAGGGAGCTATTCCTTTTATAGGAAATTTGGTGAAACAAACGGTCAAGATTCAAACGAGAAGAGAGGTAGAGATGCAATTTCCCTTAATCCATATGAGCTTGATCCAAGAGGAATGATTTTGATCGGTAAACCTTGTGCTTGTTGAATGAGACAAATTTGGTAATTTCCCCATTTAATTGTTTTTAATTGAATTTTGATTGCTCATACATGTGTGAGGATGTGTAAATGGGTTCATTTAATTAAAAGGGGTTTAGGAATTTTAATTAAACTGAATAGTTTAAGCAATTAAGTGATTTGAGCTTTGATTAATAATTAGATTCAACAAGTTGTGTTTAATTATGCAAGTAAATTAGAGTCTAGTGATAAATACCTTTGGTTTAGCATTTATTAAGGCCAATTAATCAAATTTGGGGCTATGGGTTTACTAGACCAATTTTAGGTGGTTACATTTGCCCCTCTTTGAATTGTTGTACAAGCAACACGTTGATTCAAAGAAATTTTGATGAAAGATCAGAAAATAGCTTGATGTGAAGTGATGAAACTATTTGACAGATCATAATTGATTATGAACTTGATCAAATGAAGATCAATTGAAGAATGAAGGAATCAACTCCATACTCGATTGAGAGAAGATTGATAGAGATGCCTAAAGATATCAGCTCCCGACTTGATTGAGAAAAGACTGAAAGAAAGGTTCTAATATCCAACTTGATGTGAAGTGATGAAACTCAATGTCCACCCTAGAGCATATTTCTTTATTTTAGATTGGTTTTGAATGATGAATCAACCCGATGTAGTGCGATGAGATTGAATTCCATTCGATTGATTGCCTAGGATAATTGACTTGATATGGGTCCTAATGAAGCCAATTACCTAATTAAGAGGTACTATTAGATTGATGTTGTGCGATGAAAATGATATGCCCCTAGGGATTCAAGTGACTTGATTTGAAGCGATGAAATCACTTGGGAGAATCCTGGTTTGATATGGAGCTCTGATGCCCCTAGAGATTGAAATTGTTCACATAAATCAAATTATTGATGTAATGGTGTTGTCCCCTTAGGAGAAAAATCAAAATAAGGTGAAGGTAACAAGCTTGATAGGCTGAATAACATTGAATAGTCAAAATAGATGCAGAAGAATTAGATTCAAGCTTGAATTAAGGCATGGTTGAACAATTTTGACTGAGAGCTTACTTGGGTTGACCAAAGTTGAATTTTTTGGATTGAAGTGGAGAATGCTTTATTTATTTTATCAGGAATAATTTTGAAGTGAAATCCTATGACGCAAGCTTTGACGATCAACTACATTTGAGTAACAGGTTAATTTGCATTTTTTTGTAGCAAAACGTTGTCAAATTTTGATTTTGGTCCCAAAAATTGAATTCAGAACTGTCTAATTAGTTAAGGGTACAATTTTCACGTTCATCAGAGAAATTTGGAAAATTGGGTCAAAACCTATATAAGGCCTAAAAGGGTCATTTTCAAATTATTTTCACCTTCCAAGTTTGAAATTTGAAAAACCTTCTTTGAGTCCAAAATGGTGGTTTTGATTGTAGATCATCGATTTGAGCGCATGCGGATGCACGTTCGACCAGACAATTACTTGCCTCTAGAGAGTAATCGGAACACTTCCTCTATAAATCCAAGTTTGCTTTTTTTTGTGAGATTTTTCCAAGTTTTGCACATTTTTCAATCGTAGGGTTCGGTTTATTGTACAAACCGGTGAGAGGGCTTGTACAAAAAATTGCTAAAAATTCTTTTGTCCCATTAGGCCATAGGGTTTGTCATATGGGAAGGACTCATCATTCGTACGAGGGCCTTCATAGAAACCCCTTGTGTCATATGGCTTTACCTATTTTGTCATTTTAGCCTGATTTGTCGTACTATGTTGATTCCTAACTTGTACGAATCTTCATGTGAGTGGGTCTTTACTGTGTTTTTTTGTATGAAAGAAAGAAAAAAAAAACATTTTTAGGTCTTTACCAAGCAATCTCACCTTCTTTGTAGGATACTTAGATTATTTGTCACTTTTTGTCATCTTGTCTATTTGTTACGCAGTGATTTCACTCAGTTATTGATGATTTTTCATTGATTCTCCTTTGCAGGCACATTTACCAAATATCTAGTTCAGGTCCACATATCTTCTAACCATGTAGTTGGTGAGGAACCTCTCAGATGCACAAACTAGTCACTTGAGTGAGTGTGGGTTCGGGTGGTTGCTGCAGATGCCTGATATCCATGTGAACCATAGATTGCTCACAACTTTAGTTGAGAGGTTCCACAACAAGCATAATACATTTCATTTGTTGGTCGGGGAGATGACCATCACTCTCAAGGATGTATATAGGATTCTCTAGATCCTCTTTGCTTGAGAGCGGATAGAGTATGACATGACTCTACGACTTGATATCCAGGCCCTCATCCGAGTCTTTCACGATCGTACCATTTTGGAAAGGGCAATATCTTGGGATGACATGGTGATTGATTACAACACTAGTATCCACTTGCTTGCATCATGGCAGGATTCATAGGTTGCTTTATCATGGCGAACAGTAGTCAGTAGGGATTCCTGGTTGGTTGGGGTTGGGTTCTAGAGAGACTTGTGACTAGGCCAGAGTAGTTAGGCTGGGGTAAGTGGCTCCTAGCACATGTGTACCATGAGATGCACGAGGTGGTATTTTGATGTGCTAGGAGTATGGTTGCAAGGGTACTGGTTCTACAAGTGTGGGCATGGGAGCACCTTCCCATTAGCTGACTAGTGATAGATGATCCACGATAGAGTGGATAACCTTTTGTTTATAGGTATGTAGGTTTATTGATGCAACCCCACCTAGGGAAGACTGACTACTGGAGACATCAACTTGATGATCTTAGCTTGGTTGTTTGGAGGCCTTACAAAGGCATAGAGGCTTGGGCTGACTGGAAGGCTCATATGAGAGACTTTTTTGTATCTCGTCCTTTGTTTGGGAGGAACTCCATTATGGTTGAGCATTTTGTAGTTTCTTGAGTATTGAGGCAGTACAAATGACCAAAGAACATACTGCAAGAGTTCATGACCTACACTCAATTTGTCGACGAGGAGCGTCGAGGGTGGTCTCCTAGACTATCTCTAGCTCTTTGTTTATAGGAGCTCATAGGATTGCATCTTCCATCCTGGGATTACTTAGAGGATATAGCAGATGTAGGGGTCACATCATAGTATAAGGATTATCTTGCACGCCACCCCTTCCCAAGATTTATAGATCTAGCTAAGAGAGCACCTTAGATAAAGGAGGTGGATGTCCACATAGGGAAGCAAGTGGAGGATAGAGAGTCCCAACAGCCAAAGGAGTAGGAGGAGACCTACGTGAAAGCTCTAGCAGGGCACTCACAATAGGGCATCATTGACAATGTGGTGAGGGAGGGACCTTAGGCTCTATTGGCATTAGTGCTCCATCCACAGGTGCACCAGATGAGGAGATGGTTGAGGCTCAACAAGATCCTATTTTTGATGATGCATCTTGACATGTTCGCCAATGAAGAGACACACAGGTTGGGGAGGATAAGGGTGTGCCCAGGGATCATACCCCACAAGATGTGATCCATACCTTGAGAGGATGGGTCAGAGTATTACAAACACATCTAGCGGTATCTCAGGTACAAATCATAGAGCGAGATCACGCCATTGCTGAGAAGGATGAGAGGATCCAGGGGTTCATGGCTGACTGAGTTTCTCTCCAACATGAGTTTACTCAGTAGACGAGTAGAGAAACCTACTATGTAGCAGCTTACAATGTGGTCATTCCTGCAGCGCAACTGTTAAAAACATAAAAAAAAATGGAAATGAAAAAAGGAAAGAATCCAAGAGAGTGAGAAAGAGTAATAATTTTACCACACACACACACACACACACACACACACACACACAGAGAGAGAGAGAGAGAGAGAGAGAGAGAGAGAGAGAGAGAGAGAGAGAGAGAGAGAGAGAGAGAGAGAGAAANAGAGAGAGAGAGAGAGAGAGAGAGAGAGAGAGAGAGAGATCATTACAATATTACAAGAATGAGAATGAGAGAAGAGAGAATAAATCCAACTTAGAACCCCTATGAGCACCCTCAAAAGTGTGTGAGAACCATCTCTTAAGTAGAGATGAGTTGAGGAGTTTGCATGTAATTCCCATACTCTATGAGTGTCACATTCACATTTGGTGTGTGCCATGTGTAGGAATCCTCTTAAGGAGGAATATATAATTTCCTTATTCAAGGAATTACAAATATGAGACAAGACCTTGGTTTATAGAATACCAAGGAAAGATTATAATTCTAACATCCCCCTTTAATCTTTATTGGGGAGATGAGATCAATAGGTATCACACCCAAATGTTTACAATGACTTTGAGATCTCTCTTTTGAGAGAGTCTTCATAAGGATGTCTTCAGCTTGATCATCATGCATTTCTTCTACTTGTACTGTGGAGATTGAATGATACATAAGTCTTTTTTCTAAGTGAATAGAACTTTGATAAACCAAAGGTGTAGTTGCTCGGTGAGGGGGGGCCCAAATCTTCAAATTACCATTGATATTCTTGAGATGCATTTGTAAATCTTGAATATTCATTTCCAATAGAAAATAGAGACAACAAGTGATCATATTCACATTTCCAAGGAATAGAACCTGAGCCTGTAAAAAGGCAATAATCACTATTAGAACTTCCATCATTAGGATCTCCTTGTGTTGAATCAGTAACACTTTGGAAAGCAAAATCATACTGTGAATTATGAAGCATATAATCAAGAATGCAATCTTCACTGCATAAAACAAATCTATAACATTTTGTAAAGAACAATCAAATTGTAAATCATAAAATAAGTCAGTCACATAATCTGTGATGCAATCATCAGTTTCAGAAAACAAATTTGTAATGTTTCCATCATTATATGAAAAATTAAGAGGAGAGCTATTATAAACATCATAATCATTATCATTAACCTCCACAACAATCATAGGGTTAGTACCATCATCATGAATTTCATCTCGAGTAATGCACATATCTTTAATAGGATAATCAAAATAAGGCAAAGTAACATTAAGAAAGTTAGAGATAATTTCCTCTTCTTGTTCAAAAATATTATTAGAGTGAGAATTAGACATAATTAAAGGTGACATAACTAAATGATAAGATTAAACCCAAAGAAGTGAAATACATTGAAGATATTAAAGGAGCAATAAAAATAATTTTAACGCAAATGTAGATCAACAATCAACAAGATAAATCAGAATTAAGAAAAAATTAAATTTTTTTGTTAAATGATGAAACAAAATTTTACTGAAACTAAATTATGAAATGGCCATAGAACATTGTTTAAAATGATAAAAAGAATAATGGGTATTAACGGATTTAAAAAATATGAAGATTAAATACTTTGATTATACGATTAAAATTTTTGATTAAAAAATTTAATTTTAAAGATTAAACTTAATTTGAAAAAAACTTTGTGAATGAGAGATTAAACAAATTGTTAATGGTTTAAAATTTTTGATTTAAACAATAAAATAAAATTTAAAGATTAAACTCTATATTGATAAAAATAACCTTTGATAATAAGAATATTAAGCAGATATATAAATAGAAGAATCTAAAAGACAATTAGAAGTGTTGCAACATATCTTGTAAAGGATAGAAAGATGAAAGATTAGTAATTTGCAAAAAAATGTAATAATGAATATGGAGAATGTTAAAAAGGGTTGTAGAATCTTCAGTTAAATAATGATAACCTGCAAAGAAACATTAGGATAAAGATAATATGCAGAAGGAATAACTCCCAGAAAAACACAGAAGACAAAGAATAAAACTACAAAATGATACCACTATAGGCTGCGTAGGAAGCATTACCAAACCCAACTAAAATCTAAGGTACAGGTTGCGCACGAGAAGAAGTTAAAATTTGCACATGTTGTGTTGTGCAAGGGCAGAAGAAATGTCTACCTCCTAAAAAAAAATGAACATACTGTTGGTAGCGCTAAGGAGGAGACAACCTAGGCTGCGTGAGGTGCAAAGGGGTGAGTTGAAATTATGTTGCGGATGAAGTGGGAAATCCCGTGTGAGTAGCAAGGGAGGGGAGGTGAAGAGAAACAAGCATTCCAAGGAGGCAAGGATTGAAAAGACAAGGCTGCACACGCAGGGAGGCAAGGAGAAAAGCAAGGAAAAGATATGCGGTAGAATAGGGTGAAAGGAGGAGAAAATCAGAGGAAGAGACAACAATGAAGGCTGCTCACAGGGGAAAGAGCCAAGGGGGGGGGGAAGGCTGTTGCGTGACCAAAAAGTGAATGTTTGAAGGCAATGATGGGATGAGGGTAGTGTGTGAGGGTGGGAGAAGGGGTGAGCAATGAGGGAGAGATAAGGGAAAAGAGTGATCGACCAATAGAGATAGAAGAGAATACAAAGAGATAACTGAAGAACAAAAAATAAATGAGACCAAATTTGAATAAGCCTACAAAAAAGTAATGTTAAAACCCTGCAGACAAGCATATTAGAAGAAAAATATGTAGTGATGTTAAAAATTTGGAAGAAAATCAAAGAGAAAGTCGTAATAACTTGCACAAAATGTTAGAAGAATATAATAAATAAGTTAAAAACTAGAGATAAATCACCTACGAATAAGGATTGAGATTTAAAGTAAAAAGGAGCAAAGGGCAAAAGAAAATGATAAGATAAAACCTGCAAGGAGTTAGATTTGAAAAAAATGTAATAAATAGAAATAAGTATAGATTTAATGATAAGTTCAAAAATGCAAGACTAAATTCTTCCCTTGCGGTTGCCTAATAGAGGGAAAAACCAGAAAAGAGAAGCAAAAAGGAAACAATGCTAGATCTGCAAAACCCAGAATCTGCAAACACTCAAACAAGGATTGTTAGTAGCTCTAATACCATGTTAGAAACATTAACAAAATGGAAATGAACTTAGGAAAGAATCCAAGAGAGTGAGCAAGAGTAAAATTTTTACCACACACACACACACACACACACACACACACACACACACACACACACACACACACAGAGAGAGAGAGAGAGAGAGAGAGAGAGAGAGAGAGAGAGAGAGAGAGAGAGAGAGNCACACACACACACACACACACACACACACACACACACACAGAGAGAGAGAGAGAGAGAGAGAGAGAGAGAGAGAGAGAGAGAGAGAGAGAGATTGCTTCAATAGCTCAAACACCAAATTCACCAGAAAGCTCCAAGACCAACATAAGAACTCAAGGATTTTGAAAGGGGAAAAAGAAAAAAAAAACCCTTATGTATAATATTAATGAGTAAAGAAGCAGAGAGAGAGAGATAGAGAGAGAGAGAGAGAGAGAGATCATTACAAGAATGAGAATGAGAGAAGAGAGATCATTACAAGAATGAGAATGAGAGAAGAGAGAAGAAATCCAACTTAGAACCCCTATGAGAACCCTAAGAAGTGTGAGAACCATCTCTTAAGTAGAGATGAGTGGAGGAGTTTGCATGTAACTCCCATACTCTATGAGTGCCACATTAAAATTTGGTGTGTGCCATGTGTAGGAATCCTCTTAAGGAGGAATATCTAATTTCCTTATTAAAGGAATTAAAAATATGAGACATGACCTTGGTTTATAAAATACCAAGGAAATATTATAATTCTAATAGCAACAAGTGCCACCATATTTCCAGTATTTGGCTAGATCCAAGGGAGCAGACCCTCCACCCCGAGCAGATGTTCCTCTTCCTCCTCCTCATGATGGCGGTGAGGGAGGGAGCGATCTTTGATATTCCCTCTTATTTATTATCCCTTTCTAATTTTTGTTAGATCCAATGATTGTACATGATTCATTTTCATTGAGGATGCACATTTTTCTCAAGATTATCTGGGCACCCTTTTGTACACACTGATACCTTTAACACACACACACACAACCGATTCCATGCTCTATGTGATTGTGTTATTGGATTTTGCTTATTCATATGCCGATTCTGAGTAGATTAGCATCTTATATAATTACATTGAGTATCTCTTGTGCATATCTTGAATGAAAACATATTTCATTATCCTTTTCACTCAGTGTGTAATATGCTCTTATCATGATGTTTTGTTCTCTGTTGATTAGATTCTTGCCTACTTTATAATGACTTTTTGTGTGCAGATAGGTAACCTTAAGAATATTTAATATAGTTGATCGCTTCAGCGAAGGATTCTATGTTAGGAGGATAGCTCTTTTTGTCATTATAATGCTAGTATGCAAGCCTAGGAGTGAAATGCAGCCTACGACGCGAGTCTAGTCACTGATTCCTTTAGCCAATGTTGTCTTCATCAAGCGGTTGGGACATTAGAGCCAATAAAACCCTTAATAGTGCCACTGCGAACATAAGCATATGAGTATGGATTTCATCAAATAAAATTTGGGAAAATAATGTAAGCATTAAGGTATAAAAACCAGGATGACCTAAACATTGTGATGCAAAGAACACATCAAGAAGACTAAGAGATGGTCAATCTCTTCCAAAAAAATTCAACCTTGGTTTAGGAACAATCCAACTCCACACTCCTTTCAATAGGATAGATATCAACTTTCCTACGAGGTCTAGACACTCTTCTATCCCAAATCAACACCCAAGGTTATGAAACAAATCTCTTCAAATTATATCTTAGGGACACTTTCCCTAAACTCAAACCAAAGTGTGAAATTCTTCACTAGTGGCTTCAAAAAATCAATCCAATGGTTGTTACACCTACTAGGTTCCTATGAATAGAGAATCATCTAGCAAATTGATTCATACACACCCACAAACACCCAAACTCTTACTTTCCTCCAATTCCTTATAGCCCTATCCAAGGGGTTTTTCGTGCATAACTTTTGATTATGGAGTGAAAAATAATTAAATGAAAAGGTTTTCAGAGACCCTTTATGGAGTTATTACAATCCCCAAAGACCTAGGGTCCAACTCTACTCCAACACCACTTAACCCTTACAAAGTACATAGACCTAATTGGCCAAATTAGGCTTGGTTTACTAAGCAAGTGGTCAATGATGAGTTTACAGAATGGATGCATGGATTGGGAAGTATTTTGCTAACCCCAAATGACCTAAATAATCCCTTCAATTTATCCCTCCAATCAAATACTTCATCTGCACATGACTGTTCATATCAGACTGGCTAAATACATTGAGATATTTAGCCTAAGGCTTGATGCCAAAAACAACCAAACACTAGATCTCAAGAAGAGCCTTAGGATTCATTAGTATTACACCCATAAATTTCATATCCCAAGAGGTAGTGGATTTCCACTAGAGAACTGAAAATTTAGGGCCCCATTTGTGTGACAGACCTAGTTTTGATGCCCTACTGGACTGCTTTCACAAAATTGTTTATAACTTTCTTTTCAAAACTCTAGTTGTCACCAAATAAAATTATTTGAATACAAGACTCACTAGGCTATTAGATCATGTCATTAATTCCACTCCACCAATCCGTACACACAAAAATTACTCAAGAAATCTGGTTATTTTATTCAAAACTACATCAAATCTTCTTCTACAACTTCCAACCTCATTGAAGAGGCTTGGACATGTTTAAATACCATCAAATCATGGATCTAACCAATCCATGGATGGTTGTGACCATTGAAAAACTTATTTGAACTTCTCGAGCAACTTTTCAAAAAGTTGCTCAAGCAACATTGACAACTTTGCAACATTGTTGCATTTCACAGCTATTGAACCCAAAATGACATCTATTGGATTCCTATGACCATAAAATGATCAAATATGACCAAAATCATCCAAATTATTTGGATACAACACTTAAACACTTCAAATCCCTAAAACACCTATTGACACCTATCAATTGCAACTAAGGATCCAAGTGGACTAAGGTGTCCCAAGGTTTATAGATGCACAATAAGTACCCTTGACCACACAAATGGATCAAAACACAAGTGAGATGATCTCAAGGATCCATCCTTATTACAATGAAAATAAAATAAACTTGAATCAACTGGATAAGCCTTGGGTGCCATGCACCATACTCCTCAAGACAAAAATGAACTCAAGCCTCTTGAGTTGAAAAGTCTTCAAGTTGAAAGCCTATTTTCTGAATATCTTCAGGGTTCATCCAGGAAAAAATCTCCATAGGTTGATGTTTCCACTTTATCAAGTAATCATAGTAAGTGGTTCTCCTAGTTTGTTTTCTCACTCTTTTGTCTAGAATGCTTTAAATCTCAGGAGGGTTTGATTTGGGTAGATCTTTCAATGCTTTGTCCTATTGAGAATCTGAATCACCTGCAACACAATCATCACTAATATGACCTTTATAAGCATATATGTCAGCAATATTAAAAATAAGAGATAACCCAATATGAGAAGGTAAGTCAATTTTGTAGTAATTTTTGCCACACTTCTTCAGAATCTTGAAAGGACCATGTTTCTTCATCATGAATTTGGTATACTTCTCCTTGGGTATCCTTTATTTCTGAAGATGAATCATTACCATATCTCCCACTTTGAATTTCAAATCTCTCCTCTTTTTGTCTGCATGATCTTTATACTTTTCAGTGGTATGGTGCAACTTTTTCTGCACTTGTTCATGGATATCCTTCATCACTTTAGAAAAATCCTCTGCTAAGGCACTTCTCTTTTCCATCTCCTTGACATATTTGAGTTCTAGTACACCTCTAGGGTGAACACCATACACAATCTGAAAAGGATTCAAACTAGTACTCCTGTTGACTGAATCAGTATAGGAGAATTATGCTCAGGTTAGAATGGAATCCCAAGTGGTTCCATGTTCTTAAGTTAGATATATCAAGATATTTCCAAGGGACCTATTGATTACCTCTGTCTGACCATCACATTGTGGGTGATATGCAGACGACAAAGACATATTAGTTCCAAGCTTCCTCCATAATGTTGTCCAAAAATGTCCCAAAAACTTAGGGTCTCTATAAGATATTATTGATAATGGTAAACCATGAAGCCTAACAACTTCCTTAAAGAATAACCCTACTATGTGAGATGCGTCATGAGTTGTTCTACATGGAATAAAGTGTTCCATTTTAGAAAGTATATCCACTACTACATAAATACTATCAAATCTAGATTTGGTTTTAGGTAGACCTAGGATGAGGTCCATGCTTACTAAATCCCATGGCTTTGAAGGGATAGGAAATGAAGTATACAATCCTGCATTTGATGTGTGACCCTTGGAATTTTGACAAACCAAACAACTCTCCATAAATCTTCTGACATCTGTCTACAACTTGGGCCAATGATATAATCTCCTGACAAGTTCCAGTGTTTTATCCACTCCAAAGTGCCCTGCTAAAATTCCACAATGCTTCTCCTTGATGATGTATTCCCTAATGGATCCTTTTGGCACACACAAAAAACTTCCTTTGAAAAGTAATCCATCCTACACAAGGAACTCTAAGAAATCAGCGTGATATATCTCTGACATGTCAATACAAATTAGATAAGCCTCCTTGAAGTCATCATATGTAGCATACATATACTTCATAGCATGAACCCCCAACACTTTCTAACTGAATAGTTTGAATGGTTAAATGTCTCCTTCTAAGAGCATCAACAAACTTATTCACAATCCCTTTCTTATGTTTGATAATAAAGGTGTAAGATTGCAAAAATTCCATCCATTTCACATGTCTATGGTTAAGTTTCTATTGTCTATTCATAAAGCTAAGTGCATGATTATCAGTAAATACAATGAATTCTTTGGGAAACAAATAATGCCTCCATTTCCTGAGTGACTGAACCATTGCATAAAGTTCAAGATCATAGGTTGAATATTTATTCTTAGCTTCATTCAAATTTTTACTGAAGAAGGAAATTGGTCTCCCTTCTCGACTCAAAACCCCACCAATGGGTTTGTTTCTTACATCACATTCCACTGTGATGACCTTGTGAAAGTCTGGTAAAACTATAATGGGTTGCTCTGAAATATTCCTCTTCATAAACTCAAATGACTCATTAGCCTCATTATTCCACACAAAAGTACATTTTCTTCCACCTTTAATGGTATTGATGATAGGAGTACATATGCCACTGAAGTTTCTAATAAATTTTCTATAGAAACTACACAAACCATGAATTTTTTTAAACCTTTGAAGTAGTTGTAGGAGGTGGCCAATTGAGGATGGATTCAACCTTAGAAAGATCCATCTTGAGACTATTCTTGAATATCACAAATCCCAAGTACACAAGTTCTTCTTGAAGGAACACACACTTCTCTAAATTGATCTTCAACTGTTCCTCATGGAGCTTCTTCAGTACCATGACCAAATGATTGAGATGTTCATTCTTACTCCTGCTAAAAATTAGAATATCATCAAGATATACAACAACAAATTTATTTAGAAAAGGTTTCAAGACTTCATTCATAAGTATCCTAAAAGTGCTTAGAGCATTTGAGAGACCAAAAGGCATTATAATCCATTCATAAAGACCCTCAGTTTTCTTGAATGTTGTCTTCCACCCATCTCCACCTCTAATCCTTATATGATGATAACCACTTTTGAGATCTATCTTGGAGTAATAACTTGCACCCCCTAAACAATCCATCAGATCCTCTATCCTAGGCATATTAAACCTATATCTTATGGTTATCCTATTGATTTCCATATAATCTATACATATTCTCCATGTACCTTCCTTCTTGGGATCTACGGACTGCACAAGGACTCACATTATTTCTAATGAACCCTTTTGACAACAATTCTTCAATCTGTCTTGCTATTTCTTGGTTCTATTTAAGGGTCATATTGTATGCTACTTTGTTTGGAAGGGTGGCTCTTGGTACAAGGTCTATACAATGAATCACTTCCCTCTGAGGTGGTAAGGTCTCTGGTGTAATTTTTGCAATCAAACCCTTATACTGATCCAACAGTGCTTTAACCTCTTTAGGACCTACATCTCTGCTAGTGGCTTTGACCTTTGATTCTTTTAAGGGTGTCATTTGAGATCTCACAACTAATGCAAAAAAGGTGTATCCCTTTCCTTCAACACTTTCATGAACTCTTTCTCTCCTACACACAAGACACTACTGACAACATGTTTGTCCTTCCCATCATTAGAAAGTGGGTTCATATCATACTCAACACCATCCTTGTTTATTTTATACACATTGGTTTTCCCATCATGCTTGGCATTCACATCAAATTTCTATGGTCTACCTAACAACAAGTGACATGCATCCATCTATGTGACATCACATAAAATTTTTCTTGCATACTCTCCTATCTTGAAATCTACCCAAACTTGTTCATTAATGAGGGTTTATTTCTCTTTTGTCAACCATGAGGCTTTATAAGGAAATGGATGAGGGATTCTTTATAATTTTAATTTATCAACCAATTATCTAGATGTAATATTATCAATGGCCTAGAATCTACAATAACTTTGCATACCTTATTTTTCACCTTACAACTTGTTCTAAACAATGACTTCCTTTGAAGTGGGTCAGAAGTGGTAGGTACCCTTAGGAGTGTCCTTTGAATCATTAGGTATTCTCATTGTTTTGGATTTGCAAGCCTTGAAGTTGTGATGTGATAAGAAGACACACTCTAATTTTCATCCTCTTGGGTCAATTGCACCCTTCTGTCTCCTTATCTATTTGTGCCGAGCTTCTTAGGACATCTAAAAGATTGATGCCTAATCTGGTTACCAGTGAAGACACTAGGTCCTCTCCCACCAAATATTCCTCTACTATTTGATCTCCTACCTCTGAAGGTACCTCTACTACTTGTCTCTCCCTCTAAGCCTTGATTGCTATATTCACCTTGGCTTCTTGAAGATGATCCCCACCATTAAACCTGACTCTCTCTGAAGTCATTCCCTCTACCTCTGCTATTTTTTTCACCTTTTATTCTTTGTTTCTCCTCAACCCTTAGTGCCATTTGATAGCACTTGTGGACAGTCTCATGATTGAACAAACTAAGTTCATCTTGTATCCCATACCTTAGACCATTTAGGTATCTTCCCAACTTTTGTTTCTCACTTTCTGGTATCTTAGCCTTGAGGGTCATTCTATGGAACTCTTCTATATAAGAACTTCCATCAAGGTCTTTCGGTCTGAGATTTTCATTTTCTTATGTGTTTGATGTGTCTTCTAGTTTTGTAATCCCAAGGAATTGCATGGACGTATCCTCTCCCCTCGCCTTCACGGATCTTGGGTGAAAGAGAAATCCATACAAATCCTTTAGCGTGGCTACCTCCCAAGAGCTGTAACAGAGCCAGTGAGAGTGGATTGCCCAATTGATAATAGGATAAAACCAAGCACTTCCAAACTGGTATATAAAAAATGTCATTGTGATTAATCTCGTAGTGAACAGGTGTTGATTGCGTTATACCGGGAAGAAGATCTCCCTCAGTACCCTTGTGGTGCATTAAAACCTACAGAATGTAACTTCTGTAGGCTGGGAGGCCTCCATAACAAAGCTAATCTGTCGCAAGTATAACCACCTGAATGGATGCCCTAACTACACACTTTGTTCTAGTAACCAAAATCCCTCTATCTATTGGCATAGAAGGTCAGAGTCTGACTAAGACATCCCACACTTTCACAACTCTTAGTAGAGATAATAGTCCCTTGGGAATTCATTACCCTTGGGATTTGAAGCTTGGTGTGCCTGAGAAGTGAGTGCACTATAAGGAGGAGCCCGTGCCTCCAAGCTTCTAAGTTGTCTGCTATGAGTAGGCATGGCTGAACTTCAGTTCAAGTGGGAATTCAATAGATATTGCCCTGGCTTACCTAGGATTGTGGTGTCTCTGTTATTTTTTGAACAAACATTTTGCTTGATGTGTCTTGTGTGGGTGAAGCATCAAAACAAACAAACATTCAAAACAAACATCCAACCGCTCAAATGATTCCAAATCTGCACTTCCAGGTGTTAATTATCAACTCTTGTCCAAGTTTCTACTTCTGCTATCAAACTTTGAAAAATCAGTCGCATTGCTGCCCAAATTGTTACTCTACTGTGAAGGTTCTGTCCAATTTTTCACAAATCTGCATTCTTAACAACATCACTACTAGTCTGTCTTTTATTGCAATCTGTTGACAGTCTGATTCATCGCTGTTTCAAAATCTGACTTTGTTGTGCTAGTCCAAGTGACTCATTATCTATTTCAATCTTATCATCTTTGTCTACGATATCCTTATCCTGAGTTTTGAAAGCAGGTTCGTCAACCTTGACTCAAGATCAGAGTCGTTGCTTCCCTCTCTCAGTTGGACATTATCCCTTTTGTCCTTTGGTCTTGGACTTAATCAAGACTTTAGATATCACTTCAACACCTATCAGTCAATCAATTGATTCATCACACCTTCTTCAATATTCTAAGAAAGCACACATCTAGACAATCTTACAATGTCTAAAAGAAAAGAAGTGATTCTTAGGGCAACTTTATTAAAAGAACTTGAATCTTTGCAATCTGAACTTTAGGATTTGAACAAGAAGGAAACAGATACTTCATCGGATGAATCCTCATTAAGATCAACCTGTCCTTTGCTATTTGATCATGATTCTCACATCTTGACTATTCCTTCCAACATGGATAAATCTTGGTATGCCAATCCCATCTTTGATCAAGAATAGTTTTACGACAATCGTATCTTTGATCAAGAGAATGTAGAGGAAACTATGAAAGATTAAGATGAAAGTCTTTTCTATCCGCACAAGAAAGATATTGGAAGTCAAGAAGCATCTAATTATCCTTTAGAGAGAGTCTTTACTCCTTTAGGACAATCTTATACATCAACATTGGAAGCACTTCTTGAGCATAATCTCATCACATTGCCTCAAGCCACATCATGTGGATTTAGATTCTTGAGTCCCTATTGTACATATCATCGACATAACAAGCATAAAACTTCATCATGCATGAATTTGAAACATAAAATCTAAGATCTCATAGATGATGACATCATCAAAGTGGAAAATCCTAATGAATCATCTAGTGAAGATACTAATCTCAAGCATGATCAGTATCAGGAATCCATGTCTAGCAATGGTTCCCATATCACATCTACTTCTTCTACCATTCCTCCATCTCCTAAAGCTTCACAAATAGACACACCATCTCTATCAAGAACTGAGCCTAATGTTGACCATGTATACTCTCAAGGACTACCTCTAAAAGAGATCCAAGCTAATCAGCATATAGATGCAAGCCTTTCTCAAGCTTCAAAGATCATAGACCTCAAGCTTACATGTGCTTCAATGTTTGGCATGCCTATTCAAAATGACACTTCATCAGCGTGTCAAGAATCCTTCATGCAATTCAACACTACTACCTTGTCCTTAGAAGTGCCTCCATGTCAAGGAGACAATCCAAAGTGTGAAGAAACAAATATTAGTAATGATCAAGATCAAGACTCCATCCATCCTTATCCAATGGTTGACCAAAGTCACACATCTCAAGAGTCTCATGATGATTTTATCATCTCCTCCCATTTCTTCCCAGAAGAAACTTTTACATCTCCTATATCTTATCCATCTCCCAAGAAAGATCAAGATATCCTTTCCACTATCTCTAATGGGCCTATTTAAATTGAAGATAAAATTACCCTTTGTACACCATTTAATGATCCTTGTCAAGATCAGAGCATCCCATCATCCCCTTGTCATACTCTTCCATATCCAGAAACTATCATTCCTAAAAATCTCTTGCATATTGATAAATCACATCAAGCTTCAATTGCTCCTATCAAAGCTACTCATTCTCATGTTGATATACACATGAATTCTAAAGAGAAGATCCTTGGTCATACAACTCACTCTAAAGATGTTTATATCCCCTCCACACTTTATATCCCTCCATTCAAACATAAGCATCATCCTTCTCCATCTTCCAAATCCATCCTTGGTCCTTATATCTCAAAGCTAAAACCATCAAACCTTTCATCTATATTGGGTCCTTATATCCCTCCATCCACCATGCCTATCAATACTAGCTTATCATCCACTTACCCTATCTCCTATCAAGATCAACAAAGACATGAATCCTTGAAATCTCCCTATCAACCCATCCATATGAACCAATCATATTGGCCCTATTCATCCACAATTCCTAAGTCTTTTGGAAGCAATTTGGATGTGCAATGAAAAAATCACAAATACAAGAATCCACTTACATATGAAGATCACTTTGTCCCATCTAATTGACATGTGATTACACAGAAAAAATAAATATTCAAGAGACCACAAAGGTCCACTAAGAAAAGAATAATCTCAAAGAAAATATGGGTTCCTGACTCCATCATGGATGCATTGCGTTCTACATCATCCAAAAACAAAGGAAATTCAAAAGCTATGTGGATTCCCAAGTCTCTTCCAAAAGACTTGGAAACAAAAAGAAAATCAAAATTTATGTGGATTCCCAAGTCTCTCTTAAAAGGCTTGAACAAAAGGGAAAAGTTGGAGTTGGCATCCAAGCTTCCAAAGTCTTTCACTTCATCTCCATCTAAACATCTCCTATCTTCTAACTCTATTTGGGTCCTCATGTATGAAAATCCATTACTTTGAATACTTCACCATCTTCTCCATCCATCTTGGGTCCTTGTGTACCAAGATCTATATCCACTCATCCATCAAAGCCTCAAGCTATTCCATCCACTTTTTTTCTATCTATCCACTACCCTTCAAGGGCTGTGTCAATGTTGATCTTATCACCATACCCTATCCAATATCTTGCACCTACCTCTTACCCATCTATCACATATCATTCTATTCCTCTTATCCAATCTATCACATAAATCCTTGGATACCATCACCCTATCAGCATCTTTGAGCATACTTTCAGCGGCCTTGGCCTACCATAGCATATCTTTCCAAGGGGCAATATCTAAAGAGCAAGAAGCTAAAGTTCCTCCATGACCTCAAAAGTAAAAAAGAAAAAGAAAAAGTGCCTTGGTAAAAACCTGGTAAACAGGCACCTTGGGAGCAAAAGTAAAGATAAATCAATCCATCCTGTGGTGAAAACCACTTCTTGTGGCGCCTTGGATAAGTACCATGATGAAAACCTAGAAAATAGGCCACATGTGTAATTCCTCCTACTTGCACTCTTCACTTGGGGTCAAGTTCCTTCCATGTCATCTTATCCATCATGTCTTACATTCAGCTAGCACATGAGCATCCATGTTCCTTGCGGTGATCTTGACAAGGTTGAGCCTATCCACGAGCATCATGTATCCTGACATTCATGATCCCTTCCATCAGCCTATTCACTTGCTCTCATCCACGATACCCTATCGTGATCTTTCTTATCCCAAGCCTATCCTTCCTATCTCTGAGCATTCCTGCCATAATCCAAAACATTCACTTAGACCTCCATCACCTCTGATCCTAATCGTGCTATCATAACTATATCCTATCCTCTTTAATTGACCCCTTGGTCTTGATCAAAATTCAAAAACAAGTTCTTAGAAGTCTCTTGACATGTCCATTATTTTGGACCACCTTCTTTTTATGACATCAGGTCATTATCCTATATGCTATATAGCACCGCTCCATGAGCCTACATTGCTATATTCATTTTTTCCCTAGCTTGGGTAATCTCGAGGAGACTGTCCTTGAGGGTCACACTCACCCTCTTCATCCATCATTGTCTATTCATCTCATCCATCAAATTTCTAATCCATCTTCAATGTCCTACACCTTTCTAGACATTGGGGGCAATACTAATGTGACCTTGCTTGAGATCGAGAAATCTAAAAAAATCTAAAAACCTTAAAAAGTCCTAAAAAAATGATCATCTTGGTGAAAACCTAGCAATAGGCACTTTGATGCATCAACCAAAAATATATCTCTATTGACCATCTTTCAATGAAAAAGTATTGGGGCAATCTAACCCTGACTCCTGAAGATTGAGCCTCGTTCTGGGGACAATCTTTTGAAAGGCGATAATCTATTAGGTATCTGGGTAATCTAACCCAGATTCCTGGGAGTCAACATGCTCTTAGTTACCTTCAAGACACTAACTTACATGGATTGAAACTGGTCATAGTCTAGGGGTAACCTTCTTGGTCTAGGGGGCATTGTCCTATTACTTTGTGAGGATCTCTCTCACATCAGTCACTAGTGGTTCTCATTGTGTCTGCCTGTTGATGCCTATATATTATTCAAATTTCTCTACTTGAGAATCTCTCTCGCTTCAGTCACCAATGGTTCTCACTACATCTATCTACTATTGCCATACTGATCATATTTTCATGCAATCAACATATATCTACAAATCGACATCAATTTGTTGAAGTTGGAGTGGTACTCCGCGCTTCATCTTGGCAATTGTTTGCTTCAACTTGTACATATCTTTCAGTCACTTTCATGACACTTTGGTTCCTCTGTGAACCCTACTGACTTGACACTGATCCAGAGTCATATCCTAGGGGAAACCAAATCAAGTTTTTCCTCATAGTATAAGTCAAGTTAGTCATCACTATTTGCTACTAGGGGCGTGGGTCCCCAATCAAATCTCATATATTAGGTATTTGAGAAATCTAACTCAAATCCCTGAGGATCAAGCTTTGTTCTGGAGATGATTCTCAAAATCTCAGCTATTAGGTATTTGAGAAATCTAACTCAGATCCCTGAGGAGCAAGCTTCATTCTGGAGATGATTCTCAAAATCTTAATCTATTAGGTATTTGAGCAATATAACACAGATCCCTGAGGATCAAGCTTCGATCTAGAGATGATTCTCAAAATCTTAATCTATTAGGTATTTGAGCATCTAACTCAAATCCCTGAGGATCAAGATTTGTTCTGGAGATGATTCTCAAAATCTTAGCTATTAGGTATTTGATCAATCTAAATTAGATCCCTGAGGATCAAGCTTCATTCTGGAGATGATTCTCAAAATCTTAATCTATTAGGTATTTGAGCAATCTAACTCAGATCCCTGAGGATCAAGCTTCATTTTGGAGATGATTCTTGAAATCTTAATCTATTAGGTATTTGAGAAATCTAACTTAGATCCCTAAGGATCAAGCTTCATTCTGGAGATGATTCTTGAAATCTTAATCTATTAGGTATTTGAGCAATCTAACTCAGATCCCTGAGGATCAAGCTTTGTTCTGGAGATGATTCATGAAATCTTAATCTATTAGGTATTTGAGCAATCTAACTCAGATCCCCAAGGATCAAGCTTCATTCAGGAGATGATTCTTGAAATCTTAATCTATTCAGTATTTGTGCAATCTAACTTAGATCCGTGAGGATCAAGCTTCGTTCTGGAGATGATTCTTGAAATCTCATCTATTAGGTTTCTGAGCAATATAACTCAGATCCTTGAGGATCAAGCTCCATTTTGGAGATGGTTCTTAAAATCCCACTAGGGGCATAGGTCCCCAATTGTGATCATATCTTTGGATCACACTTGAGTCAGTACTCTTGTTAGTTCTAAAGGACAACACTCTACTAACACAAATAGGTGTTTTTCAACACCACACTCAATAGTGTTTTTCAACACTATCTTTGGCTACATCTGTATTTTTCAACACACATTGGATATCGCACACGTGAACAACATCTATCAATGGAAATCAAACATAAAGCACTCACAAGCACAATGATGTTTTTTAACACCCCTATACCCATACATCCAAAAACTTTGAAACATGTCGAGCTATGATTGAATTTCTCTTTGTATGCTACTTGTTCTCATTGATTTCGTTTATCTTTTCTTTGTCTACTACTTGTTGGTGAGGTCAGATTTGTCTCCTTGACTATTATTGCTCTGCTTGTTTATTGGTGTACTCTTACTATATCAAACTAGAAATAATGTTCATGTCATCTCGACTTTTGTGCCCCGATGCTTACGTTAGTTTCCCATATCTTATCTGATGAAAGTAATATTCATATTCTTATGGTTGCGGTGGCACCGGTAAGGATTGTATCGACTCGAATGTTCCAAAAATTCTCTATGATGATAAATGTTCCAATGGGTCCAACAACCATGTCCTAGGGATTGCATCTAGCATAAGATTGCAGTTTCATTACATCTAGCATAAGATTGCACTTTAATTTGCATCTAGTATAAGATTGCATGTTCATTCTAGACTTGCATTCTAGACAGCGTTTTGGTGTTCACTCCATTGTGTTCTCCTTGATTTGTATAATGAGGGGTTCTTTTTCACCATTCTGGCTTCATGACTACTTCCCAAGTGTTTGATCCTCACTGTCACTCTTCAATTCCAAATTCTTTGAACTCGAATCTAATTTTCAAAAGTGTTCCATTTTTAGGATTGAAATGGAAATATGACACTTCTATATAGCTCAAAATTGCATTTTAAATCTTGCAACCGACGCGATCGGATGCTTGTGCAGTCAACTTTTTGACATCGCTTTCTTTTCAAAATCATATCCACTCAACATTCTCTCCAATCTTTGACATTTCTTCCAGATTATTCCGTAATCTATTTTGAGTTCTTCTTAACCTTTGATTCAACATCTCTCTGCGATTTCTCGCTTTCAATCTTCATTATGATGTTTCATCTTTCTATTTCACTCCTGAGGGGGCAGGATGATTACATCATTAAATCACTTTCAATCTATCTTAATCAATCTAATCTGATTTCAATCTATTAGGTGTCTAGGAAATCTAACCCGGATTCCTGAGAGTCAAGCTTCATTCTGAAGATGGTTCTTGAAATCTCACTACAAGGTATTGGGGCAATCTAACCCTGACTCCTGAAGATTGAGCCTCATTCTGTGGACAATCTTTTGAAAAGTGATAATCTATTAGGTATCAGGGCAATCTATCCTGGGTCCCTGAGAATCAAGCTTCATTCTGGAGATGGTCCTTGAAACCTCATCTATTAGGTATTTGAGCAATCTAACTCAAATTCTTGAGAGTCAAGCTTCATTCTGGAGATGGTTCTCAAAATCTCATTTGCTAGGTATCGGGGAAATCTAACCCAGATTCCTGAGAGTTAAGCCTTGTTCTGAAGATGACCCTAAAAAATTTGACTTGACTAGTTTCTCAGCAATCTAACCTATACTTTAGAGAGTTAAGCTCTATTCTGGAGATGGCTCCGAAACGTTCATCGATCAATCTTTGCATCAACCAATTCTTCTATGCTTCAAACATAAGACTATTATTTGAATCAATGCATTGTTCGCACATCAATTCAAAGAGGGGAAAAATGTAACACCCCAAAATTGGCATCATTCAACCCTAACCAATTTTGTTGCATTAGTCAACCTTATGAATCATCAAAGTCCTATTGTACTAGGCAATTCTGAGTTTTGACTGCCTCTACTCGACCTAAGTGTCAAATGTAGAAAATCCTAAATATGCATTAATCATACATTATATTTAATTCCTAAAATATCAAATACCTAGCTAAATAAAACCTATGATTGAATTAATTTAATTACAAAGTCCTAGCACTTTAATTAAATTAAATTCACCCTTTTAGCTAAAACACTTAAAAAGGAATTAAATAATATTTAATTATTAAATAAATATCCTCATTTCAATAATTGAATTTAATTATTCATATAATTGAGAAAATACATTTATGAGGTCATATTCTATTTATTTAATTAAACATTCTCTCCAAAATCTTCTCTCAAGTTCAAAAATAGAAACTTTGAGTTAACTGTGATTTAAAAGAGAAACAAATCAGTTAAACTCAAAAAGACAACAGTTCACTGTTTCTCTCAAAGGAAACTTGCTAATCTGAATTGGATTTTGAGGTGTTAACTGTTTCTCTCAAAGGAAACTTTCCATTCTAACTAGACTCTCATCCTATAAAAGAACCTCGTTTCTCATTCAAAAAGAAGAGAGAATTCATTGTTGCATCAAATCGCTGCTTCATTTTCAATTCAATAGTTTTCATGCATTTAAATTCTCACATTTCTTAGATTGCATTGGCAATAAACTAATCTGATTTTTGGATTAATCATGTCTAGTCTATCTTCTTTCAAGCATTCTTAGATTAATTTCATTTCTAGATTAATATTGCAATGTTCAATTTCTTAGCTTAATCTCATTTCTAGATTAATCTTGCAATCTGTCATTCCTAGATTAATCTTGTACTTACTTTTCTAGATTAAATCCTCCATTCTTAGATTGGTCTAGGTTGTTGGACTCTTGATTCTAAGAGCTATTCAAAAACCCTATCTAGATAGGAGGCAACAGGTCGAATCATACAGGCATGCAGGATGAATAAATCCATATTCATTCTTGTGTGTGACTGGTGAACAATGACCATGTTGAAGTGTATGGCTAAATAAGAAGGCCACATTTAGCATATACAAATATAATTCATAGTCCTTAGGGAAAAACTGTTTCTTAATCTCACTCACCATCTTCTTCCAAGTGGAAATATGGTTTCTTTCTTCTTCTACCCTCTCACTTTGTATGAAGTTCCACCAACTAAGGGCTGGACCCTTCATCTTTGATTTAGCCAACTTAACCTTCTGGTGTTCAGATACTTCTTCACATTTAAAATAATTCTCTAATTCCTTTATCCAGTCCATGCATTCTTTTGGATTCATCTTACCACAAAACATTGGTAGAGCCAATTTGTCTTTCCTCCCAACTCTCTCAAGGGCTTCTAGGAGGGGTCTCTGATCTGCAAGTATCTCTCCTCTGTTATAAATAGGAGCCTCTTCTTCCTCCTCTTTAGACTCCTCTACAACATTTCTCCCTTGTTTACTTTTCATCTTCTCCAATTCTGGTTCAAGCCTTCTGCTTATAGCCGCTTGTTCTCTCACCAACTTTTCCAATTCTAGATTGGTCATCCTTGAAATCTTCACCCTATTCTTCCATGGTTCAAATGTCCTCCCAAAACCAATCCTAGTGCTCTGATACCACCTGATGCAGATGACACAACAATAAGACTAAGAGATGGTCAATCTCTTCTACAACACTTCAACCTTGGTTTAGGAACAATTCAGCTCCACACTCCTTTCAATAGGATGGATATCAACTTGCCTATGAGGTCTAGACATTCTTCTTACCCCAAATCAACACCCATGGTTATGAAACAAATCTCTTCAAATTATGTCTCAGGGACACTTTCCCTAAGCTCAAACCAAAGTGTGAAAATATTCACCAGTGGATTAAACCAATCAATCCAATGGTTGTTACACCTTACTAGGGTCCTATGGATAGAGAATAATCCAACATATTGATTCATACACACCCACAAACACCCAAACTCTTACTGTCCTCTAATTCCTTGTAGCCCTATCCAAGGGTTTATTCTTGCATAAATTTTGATTATGGAGGGAACATAATGAAATTAAAAGGTTTTCAGATACCCTTATGGAGTTCTTACAATCCCCAAAGACCCAAGGTCCAACTCTACTCCAACACCACTTAACCCTTACAAAGTACACAAACCTAATTGGCTAGATTAGGCTTGGTTTACTAAGCAAGTGGTCAATGATGAGTTCACAGAATGGATGTAGGGATTGGGAAGTCTTATACTAACCCTAAATGACCTAAATAAACCCTTAAATTGATCCCTCCAATCAAATACTTCATCTACACATGACTGTTCATATCAGACTGGCTAAATATGTTGAGATATTTAGTCTAGGGCTTGATGGAAAAAACAACCAAACACCAGATCTCAATCAAAGCCCTAGGATTAATTAATAGTACACCCCTAACTTGCATTTACAAAGAGGCCATGGATTTCCACTAGATAAATGACAAGTTAGGGCTCCATTTGTGTGACATGCCCGGTGTTGACGCCCTGCTGAACTGCTTTCACAAAATTATTTATAACTTTCATTTCACAACTCCAATTGACACCAAATAAAAGGATTTGAAGAAAATACTCATCAGGATATCAGATCATGTCATTAATTCCACTCCACCAATCCGTATAAATCCTTACACACAGAAATTGCTCAAGAAATCTAGTTATTTTATTCAAAACTGCATCAAATCTTCTTCTACAACTTCCAACCTCATTGAAGAGGTGTGGACATGTTTAAATACCATCAAATCATAGATCCAAATGATCCATGGATGGTTGTAATTTTTGAAAAACTTATTTGAACTTCTTGAGCAACTTTTCAAAAAGTTGCTCAAGCAACATTGACAACTTTGCAACATTGTTGCATTTCACACCTTTTGAACCCAAAATGACATCTATTGTATTCCTATGACCGTAAAATGATCAAATATGACCAAAATAATCCAAATTCCATGGATACAAAACTTAAATACTTAAAATCCCTAAAACACCTATTGACACCTATCAATTGCAACTAAGGATCCAAGTGGACTAAGGTGTCCCAAGGTTTATAGATGTACCTTAGGGACCCTTAACCACATAGATGGATCAAAACACAAGTGGGATGATCTTAATGATACATCCTCATTAAAATGAAAATAAAATAAAATTGAATCAAATAGATAAGCCTTGGGTGCCCTACACCACATTGCTTCCAGTTGATTTTGTAAGGATACACTAGTATCGAGGCATTCAAAGCCAAGATAACCATGAGTGTGTTCTTATGTAAACATGTAGATTTAATAGTCAAGGAGATAGTTCTAACATCAGCTTGGCGTGAAAGTAAATAGGATTGAGGGATGTGAGGATTTTCCACCTTAATGCGGAAGCTCTTATCACATACACCCTATTAACTTGACGTTATAGGATCATCAAAACTACACCAACAAGCAACAATCAAAGAAAAGAGTATAAAATTCATTGATAACAAACATCATTAAGGAAAATGATCATCACTCTTTCAGTAACTTTTTATGGTTGTATGTTTGTCTATGTAGGGTTTTTAAAACACCATTGTGCTTGTGGGTGTTAGTGTCGAAAAACACTTTTGTGTGCTTGAGTGTTAATAAGCCAAGATTTTAAGTGCTTTATTTGACATGTGTTGAAAAACACAGATGTGTCCAAATAAGTAGTGTAAAGAAACACTGTTTGATTAAGGTGTTGAAAAACACCAGTGATGTCAGTGACAAACTGTATGGTGGCTAGAAGAATAAGGTAGCTAAATTTTATTAGTGAGACGACTGATAAGGCATTGACTTAATAACCATAAGACAACCCTCAAAACCTGTAAGACTAAGATGTTGATCGGTTCCAAGCTAGGATGCCAACTTCACTATTTGCACAAGGTCATGAAAGGTACTTCAAGTGTAATCAAAACAAGCTAAGACTTATATAGGTGAGGTAGTCAAGCTATGCATTTATAGATGGAGCACTAGTTACAAGTGACGCCTACTTGTCAGGTTTTCACCACTTGGTAGAATTGTTATTTTTGCTAACAAGGCACCTGTTTACCAGGTTTTTTTTTTTTCCTTTTTTTGGTTGATCCATCAAGGCACATGTTTTCCATGTTTTCACTAGGATGATCATTTTTTTAGGACTTTTTCCAAATGTTTTTTTGCTTTTTTTTTGTTTTTAGTATTTTTCAGGATCATTTGCTCTGCATAGGTACTGCTCAAAATGTCTCGCTGTAGAAATTTTTTAGGTGGATTGTGTTGATGGGATTAAGAAATGTCTCCCCTTCTGGAGTTGAGAGTTGATATGCTCCACAGCCAAATGCTGTTGCAATCACAAAGGGACCCAACTAGTTGGGTTCAAATTTATCATTTTGTTCATGATGTAGTTGATTCTTTGGATTTTCTCTAAGTACAAGATTTCCAACCTAAAATTATCTATGTCTTACCTTCTTGTACATCCTTTTCTGATAGACCCTTAAATGGTTGAATACTTCTTTCCTTCTTTCAAGTAGTTCTAATTCCTAGATTCTTGAAATATGGTAATCTTCATCAGTGATGAGCCCTTGTAGTGAGACTCTGAGTGATGGTATCTCTACCTCAATAGGCAATACTACTTCTGCGCCATATACCGACACAAATGGCATTTCTCCTGTAGGTGTTTTGATGTTGGTTCGATAAGCCCACAAAGCCAAATTTAATTGAAGATGCTAGTCTTTTCATGACTTACTGTCCTATGCAAGATCTTCAATACATTTTTATTAGATGCTTTAGCCTATCCATTCCCTTGAGGATAGTAGATAGAGGAACAATGCTGGGTGATTTTGAACTTCTCACATAGTTCATCCATATATATATTTTTGAATTGTCCACCACTATCTATTATAATAGAGGAAGGTATCCCATACTTGAAAATGATGTAGTTTAAAATAAACATAGATACTTATTTCTTGGTTACTTTGATGAGTGAGACTACTTCAACCCACTTAGTGAAGTACTCAGTGGCTGTAATAATGAATTTGTGTCCACTGGATGAGGAGGGGTATATTTTCCCTATCAAGTCAAAGTCCCATTGTTGGAATGACTAGTGTGTGATGAAAGGAAACAACTCTCAAGTAGGAGTGTGGATTATGTTACCATGTAATCGATGTTTCTCATAGGATTTAGAAAATTGAATAGCATCTTTCTCCATGGAAGGCCAATAGTACCACACCCTTAGGAGTTTCTTAGCTAACAAAAGACCATTCGAGTGAGACCGACAAATACCTTTATGGACTTCTTTTAGTGCATGTTCAGACTCTTCACATTCTAGACACCTAAGGAGAGTACCATCTAGACCTCGTCTATACAAATCATTAGCGATGATCAAATAATGCATGACGTTTGTTATAAGATTTATCAACTCATTTATGGATAGGTCATCAAGGATTTTTTTGTCACATAGGTAGGAGTATATTTGGCTGTATCAAGAGGGTCTAATCCCCACAATTGAGAATACAATTTGGGATTCTAGGGAATCATAGGCTGGAAAAATGAGTTCTTAAATCAGGAAGTCATAGTGAAATTGGTGTTCTTCTAATTGTTACATTGAGGCCAAAGTATCCATGACATCAACACCTTTATTTTCTTCCCTTGGTATTTGTTGGAAGGTGATGAATACAAAATACTTCTTTAGGTTGTCAACCATCCTCTTATATGGTGTGAGCTTCTCATCCTTGGTTTGATATTGATCATTCACTTGAATGATTACTAATTGAGAATCCCCGTAGATGTGAAATTATGTGATCTTCCATTTTATAGCCAACTTTAGTCCTTTTTCCAGAGCTTCGTACTCATCTATGTTGTTTGTGCAGGGAAAGATCATTTTATATACTTTCAGAATTTTTTATCCTTGTGATGTTATGAAGAGCACAAGAACTATAGACCATTGTTGTGTGAATGAGTTGTCGAAGAACATTTTCCAAGAGTGTTCTGTCAGATGTAAAATAGCTTCATCATGAAATTATATGCTTAGTGGTTTATTATCTTGAAGAGGAGCATCCGCTAGATGATCGACAATGACTTGTCCTTTGATAACATTTCTGTCTATGTATTCAATGTTAAATTCACTAAGTATCATCACCCATTTTGCGAGTCTTTCGGTTAGAGTTGCCTTGTTTAATAAATACTTTAAAGGATCAATTTTTGTAATTAATTTGACAGAAATTGCAAGCATATAGTGCCGGATATTTTGAGAGGAAAATACTACTACTAAGCAAGTTTTTTTAATGATGGTGTAATTGTGCTCATAGGAAACCATTTTCCTACTTATATAGTAGATTGCTCATTCCTTTCCTGTTTCATCATATTGTGCTAGAAGAGCTCCAAGTGACGTTTCCATAACTGAGATATTGAGAAGAAGATGTTCTCCCGATATTGGGGCCATTAATACAGGAGGATTTGTTAAGTAATCTTTGATATGTTGAAAATATTTCTAACATCCTTCACCCCACTTAAATGTTACACCTTTTTTGTTATTTTTTTGTGAAAGGTTGTGCCTTATCTGCTAGCTATGAGATAAACCTCCTAATTGATTGTAGCTTTCCTTGCAACATTCAGATTTGGGTGATGTTCCTTGGCGGTTGCATTTCTATAATTGGTGCTACTTTCTCTGGATCAACCTTGATTCCTTTTGCTGAGACAATATAACTGAGGAGTTTACCTGATGTCACACCAAAGGAACACTTTTTAGATTTAGCCTTAGTTTGAATTTCTCCATTCTATTAAAAATATTTTCTAATTTGGCTAAGTGTGTAGCTCTCTTTGCTGATTTTGCCAAAGTAACATCAACATAGTCCTCCATATTCTTATGCATCATGTCATGGAATATGGTTGTCATAGCCCTTTGGTATGTTGCTCCTGCATTTTTGAGACCAAAAGGCATAACATTCCAACATAACATGCCCCAAGAACATGTGAAAGTTGTCTTCTCCTGGTCTTCAGGTGCTATTTTTATCTGGTTGTATCTTAAAAATCCATCCATGAGGGAATACATTTCATATCCTTCTATAATATCCAAGATCATGTCAATGTTGAGAAGTGGAAAATCATCTTTCAGACAAGCTTTGTTCAAATTCTAGAAATTTGTACAAAATCGGATTGATTTATCAGTCTTGGAAACATGCACGATGTTAGATATCCAGTCGGTGTATGCAATAACTCAGATGAATTATGCTTTTAATAACTTCTCTAGCTTAGCTTTAACCAATAGTGCTACACGAGGGTGCATCTTCCTGAGCTTTTTTTTGACTGGCTAGACACCGGGAGCAATTGAAAATTTGTACATTATCAAGTATGTATAGAGTCCTAACATGTCTAAGTAAGACCAAGTGAAATTGATCTTCTTGTTTATGAAAAATTGGGTAAACTATTTTTTCTCATCTTAAGACAAGGATTGTGCTAGATATATCAATTGAGGTACCTTTATTGTTCCTAGGTTTACTGATTATGTAGGCTCTATTAGTACTAAAGATCATTCCTAAAAGTGATCAGGTAAGATATCAAGTTTCCCATCCTCCAGCACCTTTAAGAGGTTTTCACCATTGGACACGCCTTTTGTTTTTACTATTTTTGGTTCTAACACTGCCACAAAGTGATTTTCACCACTAGACCTCTTTTTCTTTTTATTTCTCTTTTTAAGCCTGAGAAACTTGATATCTCCCTCTATCATATTTATGCTTGTTGTACTGGTGGAAGAAGTGAGGAGCTCAATAACATTTAGGTAACAAGCCAAACTATAGTAATTCAGAGAAGAGATTAGGTTCAAAGGCTCATTTGAGTTCCACTCAATAATTTTAGGATGGATTAAGGATAATGATGAAGTAGGCTCTAAGGATTTCATCACATTATCATGATCAAGACTTTTAAAGGGTAAGAGAAGATTTATCACTTTACTCTCTGAAGGACTCCCTAGATCGCGAAGCATCCTAAATTCAATATTAGAGTCTTTAGTATTTTTTGAATTTAACTCATTTGATCCAATGTGAGTGCTTTGATTCTCTTCCCAAGTATACAATCATTCCAGAATAGAGTTCAGAGGAATGATCTCAATTCTTGATGTGGACCTATCTCTAGTGTGATTATTTTTGCCATCATCTCCAAAATTCCAATTGATGTTTTGAGGAAGGACAATTGTCTGGGCAGCATTTGAACTCTCTCCTTATTCAGATTGAGGGGCATACTTATGGATAAAATCCACTTAAATATCTACTATAGTATGTGAGAGAGAATCCCATTCATATTCATTGGAACTTGTCCCCATAGAATGAGGCATGTCTAAGACATGAGTAGGAGCAACTAGTTGCCCCCAATTTGGATGCCTTCCTTCTAGATCATTCTCCATACCTTGACCAAATTCATATTCATGAGAATCAATGTGACTCTCATCAGACCTTCCTAGGTACTGTGCTATGGTCATGAAGACTCCTTTGTCTCCACTAGAACTTCCATATTCCAGGTCATCTTCATCTTCTTGCATCGAGACTTGTTCTTCACCTACTTGTACTAATGTGAGGTGGGATGGATATATCTCAATGGAATGTACCATTGTATCTAGGAAGTGTGGTAGATCTAACATGTGAGAAATAGTGATTAGTTTCCCCTAGTTTGGATTTTTCTCATAGTGTTCACCCCCAGGTTCTACTTCTGACTCATCTTGTGGAGGGTCTACTATCTCTTCTTTGGTCACTTGATTCACACCTGCCAATGGTTGAGGCAATAAGGCATTTGGTTCTAAGGGGTATCTAAATTGAGGTGGGATATACAATTCCCCTTGGTAGCAAGGATTTTATAGTTGTATATGTAATAGCCTTTAAAATGGTAACCATGTAACCTCTGCTTCTTCTTCAGTCTCATCATTAGAATCTTTTGATTGGTTACTTATAGGTTTATTGCTAGAGGAGGGATGAAACCTTTTTCATGATATCCTATCCCTATTTTTTCTATTGGATTCCTAGATTCCATGTGTATAGGCTTTGTTAACTGTTTATCTTTACCTAGGGGTCCTTTTCCTTTATACCATATTCGTTGCATGAGTTGATATCCTTTACCATATTTGTGTGGGGATATTTCAACATGTTTAACTTCTTGGTCATGCTCTTCTCCTTTATAAATCCAGGCAAGAAAAACCTTCTCTTCACTTTCTTCTAAGAGAGAAACATGAGCTTTTACCATACCAGTACCTTCATGTATTTCCAATTTTTGAGTGCTAGTAGGATTGAATGATGATGAGGGCATGCCATAAGATCTAGGGGATGTGGGGAGGTTAGACACTAAGGGAGAAGAGCATATTTGATACTCTCCCATACCTGTGTTGGTAATTTTCAATTTCTCCTCAAAAAAATTCATGAGTGTCACCCGAGAATTTTCAGATCCTTGTTGAGTAGATGCTTCCTTATTGTACAGAACTATGATGTCTTCTTGTTTCAAAGTGCTACAAGAGTATGTGTTATCTGCCAGAATAGAAACCTCCACTCTATTGTGTGGAAATTTTACACATTGATGATATGTTGAGGGAATTGCCTACATTTCATGATTTCATGGTCTCCCTAATAAAATGTTATATGCTAGTAGTAAATCCAACACTTGGAAAATTAAATCTCTCTTAATAGGTCCAACCCTGATAGGTAACACAACCAATCCTTTTGATGACCTTTCTTCTTCATCAGATGCCTTTATGGTGATCTTTCTTTTGGGATCTATGGTGTGTTCTGAAAAAATAATGTTGTCAGGAGCTTAAGAGTACAAATGTTCAAACTAGTGCATCCATGTATCAAGATGTGTTTGAATCTATGTTTATGGATCCAGACCTCTATGTGTAAGGGATGGTTATACAGATGATTCAAAAATTTAGCATCTTCTTCTAAAAAATGTTGGTAGTGAGGTGAATTTAGATGAACTACCATAGTTTGGAACCGATCAACACCAAGGTCCTTTGGCACAGTTGTTTCTAAAATATCCATTTCAAGGATCTCCTTATGTGAGGGTGAGATCTTAAGTAACTCCAAGATGGAAATTTGGGCTAGAGTTCTCTGTAATTGATCAATGAAACTGTTGTTCACAACTGGGATTCATGTGACTATTTGTTTTGATATCAAGGGTTTTAATGTCGTAGTTTATTTTTACAATGAAGCCACTCCCTTAAGAGTAACCTTAGCTTGATTTCTTGTCAGCACATTAGCAAATTCAGGCTCCTTTTTGTCTTTAATGATAATCACATTAACTGATTGGTTAGATGGTTCAAGCATGTGAATCACATTATCATCATTAGGGTAGGTGTAATTCACTTTAGCTCCTTGGTTCTTCGAGGAATCCCCTTGTTCATATGAGGGTAGGGGTTTATTGAAAGCTTTGTGATCACTATTTGACTGATGCCCATCAACCATGATGGTCTCGTTATCAATAATGTCTTGGATGACATGCTTCAGTTTCATGCATTCGTTAGTTAAGTGCCCTTTATTTTTATGATATTCACAAAAATGATTGTCATTCCACCATTTAGGTTTAATCGCCGGTTCCCAAGGCTTTGAATCTAGTATCATGATGATCTTGTGAGCCACTAGAGTTTTTAATGTGGTTTTGAGTGGGTCTCTAAGAGGAGTGAAATTTCGCTTGGGTTTTGGTATCCAGGGTGCCTTTTCCTTTTGCATGTATGGATTATTCTTGAGTGGTGTGGGAAAATTTGTATTGTTCTTAGCGGCTTGAATACTGCTAGATAGATTGAACATTGACTCTTTGGTTTTGAACTTAGACAAGTCAACCACTCCATCATTGACTACATTTTTGTTTTTGTTCCAATACTTGCCTTTGTCTTTGCCATTATTATTGTTAGGATTGTTGGAGGGTTTAGTGTCTTTATATAAGGTGAGGTCACCTTTTTTTACAAGAACCTCCTTGATGTGGATAATGATTTCTACCAACTCACTAAAGGCAGTAGGCTTTGTAATATGAATTTCATAATTCATTTCAGGTACCAAATTGTTGATTAAGATGTCAATTTTCTCAATTTTCAGGATTTTTCGGGGATACCTATGAATATATTTCTCCATCTTTGGAGGAATTTGATGAAAGGTTCACCATTATGTTGTTTCATATTGCATATATTTAGCATGGTGACCATATGCAATTTATGTTGTAAGAATAATGTTGGATGAAATTTTGGACAAGCCCATCGAATGTTTGAATACTAGGCAAGAGTTTTGTGAACCATTCCAAGGCTTGGCCACTAAGGCTCCATGGGAACAACCACATTAAATATGTCCTTTAATTCATAAAACCCATGCTAAGAACACATAATTTCCTCACATGATCTTGAGGGTCACCTTCCCCATTGTATTTATCATATTTCAGAATTCCAACCTTAGGGGGAAACAAAGGCATGTGTAAGTTTTTAGCAAATAGAATTGGACATATAGATTCGAGCGAGTACTTATTAGAAGTTTGTTCTTTCACCTTTTTTATCTCTATAAATTCAAATATCATATCTTGTAATTGTTGATTGAGAATGGTGATATGAGGCTCTTCCTCTTGTTGTATAAGTCCTTCAATATCAAAGTCATGAGGAAGTTTAACGCCTGTAGATGCTAAGTGCATAAAGTATCTACCCTTGTCAATCTGCATAATATTTTGAAAATGTTTGTCTTGTTGAAATATTTATATTTCTTCTTTAGTAGGTTCCTCAACCAAGGAGGAAGCACTAGTGTGGTGATTCTGTCCGTAGTCATAGGCTGACATTGTCGATGTGTTTTGATGCGTAGTATGAGTTGATTGATGTTGGGAGCTTGACATTTGAAAAAAGGGCATTGATTGGTAGATTGTTGAGGTATCTTGATTCAGAATCCTTCGAGTAGATCTTGGTTTTTGACAAGACGAGGGCCCCAGAGTAGAATCGTCAATAGCTTTTCCCTTTGAATCAAGATCGGCTCTTTTTTTGTTGGCTTCTAGTTTGTATCATGAAAGACAATTGTAGTTAAGACTTTAGAATGAATAGACTGATAGGTCAATGTCAAAGATTTCTCCAAATGATCACTTGTCTGATATCTTGGTAAGAGAGGTGTTGATGAAATATTGTTGAGCTTGGTACAAGGTATCATGTTTTGAGACCTAAATGTATGCTAAACGACACTTGTTACCTAGCTGATTGAGATTGACTGTTGACGAGATAGCATATGGTAAGCAAGATCATTTAAGAAACTAGGATGAGACGAGTCAAGCCAACTGATCAAGAATTGAAAACTATTGTGACAAAGTACTGTGATTAACTTAAGCCAAGTAGACAGGAACTACAAATACCAAAGATCAAGGTAGCCTTCTAAATCAACCACACACTTCAACATAGTCCTTCTTCACCAGGTACAGCCAAGACTGAATATGAGTTATTCATCCTGCCTGTCTGCGTGATTCGACCTGTTGCCTTCTATCTAGATGGAGT
>MU224393.1:837955-851954 GCA_018584345.1 Thuja plicata
AACTCCCAAACTCTATGTGTGCCACATTCACATTTGGTGTGTGCCATGTGTAGGAATCCTCTTAAGGAGGAATATCTAAATTCCTTAATAAAGGAATTACAAATAATATGACATGTCCTTGGTATATATTTTAATTACATAGTTACCAAGGCTTTTTCTCTTTATGTGACTGATTACAGGGATTTTCTCTCAACACAAGGTCGCCCACCTAAAGTTATCTAGGTCTGACTTTCTTGTTGTATCCTCTTGACATTATTTTCTGATAAGCTCTAAGGTGATCAAAGACCACTTTCCAACGTTCGTCCAATAGCTCTAGTTCTTGGAGTCTCAAAACTCTGTACTCTTCATCTGGTACAAATCTACGCAAAGAAACCCTAAGAGATGAGATTTCTACCTCGAGGGGTAAGACTAATTTTGCCCCATATACCAGTGCAAATGGGGTTTCCCCTATAGGTGTTCAGATGCTCGTTCTGTAAGCTCATAATGCAGGATTGATCTGCAGGTGCCAATCCCTTCTAGACTTGTTAACTGTACGATGTAAGATTTTCAACAAATTTTTATTTGAGGCCTCAGCCTACCCATTACCTTGTGGGTAATAGATTGAAGAACAATGTTGTGTGATTTTGAATTTTTCACACAACTCATCCATGGTGTTGTTCTTAAATTGTCCTCCATTGTCAGTGATGATGGAGGAAGGTATGCCATAGCGACAAATGATGTAGTTCAAAATGAATAGAGAGACCTTTTGTTGAGTCACTTTAATGAGTGGGACCGCTTCAACCAACTTGGTGAAATACTCGGTAGCTATAATAATGAACTTGTGTCCATTAGAAGATGAGGGGTGAATCTGCCTGATGAGATCAAATGTCCATTGTTGAAAGGGATAGTGTGTTACAAAAGGAATGAGCTCCCTGGTTGGAGCGTGTATAAGATTGCCATGTAGCTGGCATTTCTTACAAGCTTTTGTGAACTTGATAGCTTCTTTCTCCATATCTGGCCAATAGTACCCTGCTCTAAGAAGTTTTTAGGCCAGAGTCAGACCGTTAGAATGAGAACCACAAATTCCTTCATGGACTTCAGACAACGCATGTTTGGACTCTTCTTTTTCTAGACACCTAATCAAAGTACCCTCTAATCCTTGCCTATATAAATCATTGGCCACAAGAATATACCGTGAGGCATTGCAGATGAGGTCTCATTTTTCATTTCTAGTTAGTCCATCAAGAATGACCTGATGATGCAGGTAAGAGTAAACATGGTGATAATGGGAGGATTCCCATTCAATGACTGAATAGACCATTTGGGAGTCAGGGGAGTTGTAGGAAGGGAAATGGATTTCTTCCACTAGGAACTCATAGCAGAAATCATCCTCTTTTTGCTGCGAGGAAGCTAGTGTAGCCATGGCATCAGCTGCTCTGTTCTATATCCTTGGGACTTGTTGAAATGTGATGAAAGTGAAATATTTCTTAAAGTGATCAACCATTCATTTATAAGGCATGAGTTTTTCATCCTTAGTCTGGTATACATCATTGATTTGGTTGATTACAAGTTGAGAGTCACCATGGACATGTAACTCAGAAACATTCCATTCAAGAGCCAGTTTGATTCCTTTTACCAATGCTTGATATTATTCTATATTGTTTGTACAAGGAAACATGAGCTTTTATGCCTTTGGAATGGAATAGTTTTGAGGAGTTAGAAATAAAATCCCCACACCTGAACCTTGTTGCATGAAGGATCCATCGAAGTACATTTTCCAGGATCGGTGAGTGATGTGCAAAATAGATCCATCTGGGAACTCAACATTGATTGGTTCATTGTCTTGCAGTGGAGCATCAACCAATTGATTTGCAATTACTTGCCCTTTGATTGCTTTACGCTCAATATATTCTATGTAAAATTCACTAAGAATCATAATCCATTTAGCCAATATGTGAGTGAGGGTAGATTTACTTAGGAGATACTTCAAAGGGTCAATTTTAGCCACCAGTTTGACTGAGTGAGCCAACATGTAGTGATGCAGTTTCTGAGATGCAAATACTACTGCCAGACATTCTTTCTTGATCATAGAGAAGTTCATCTCATAGGATACCAATGTTCTACTGATATAGTAGATAGCATGTTCTTTCTTGTTTTCTTCTTCTTGCACTAGAAGTGCCCCCAGTGATGTTGATGTAGCTGAAATGTACAAAATCAATGGTTTGCCTTGTTGAGGTGGCATGAGTACTGGCGGGTTAGCCAGGTACATTTTGATTTGAGTGAAACTCTTGTCACATTATTCACTCCATTGATAATTAATGCCCTTGCATAGAGTCTTGGTAAATGGTTGTGCTTTATTAGCTAACTGTGAGATGAACCTTCTGATAGACTGGATTCTCCATTGGAGTGTTCTCATCTGACTAATGTTCTTAGGAGGTCGCATTTCTAGTATTGCTTGTACCTTTTTAGGATCAACTTCTATGCCTTTAGCTAAGATAATATAACCCAATAGCTTGCCAGATGTAACACCGAATGCACATTTCTTGGGATTCAACCTTAATTTTAACTTTTCCATTCTGCCCATGATTGGGCCTAAAACTTGTAGGTGCATAGATCCTTTCCTTGATTTAGCAAGGGTATCATCCACATAGTCTTCCATGGTTTTGTGAATCATATCATGGAAGATAGTTGTTACTGCCCTCTGATAGGTAGCTCCTGCATTTTTCAAACTGAAAGGCATGACATTCCAATAGAACATTCCCTAGGAACATGTGAAGGCAGTATTTTCTTGATCCTTTGGAGTAATCTTGATTTGGTTGTACCTTGAGAAACCGTCCATGAGAGAATACATTTGATATCCAACAGTCATGTCTACAATCATGTTAATGTTAGGCAAAGGAAATTCATCCTTTGGACATGCTTTGTTGAGATCCCTAAAATCAGTGCAAACTCTAATGGATTTGTCTATCTTTGATACTGGTATGATGTTGGAAATCCATTCTACATAATCAATAGCTCAGATGAATCCAACGTTGAGTAGTTTCCCCAGTTCAGCCTTGATAAATAATGCAACATGAGGGTGCATTTTTCTGAGTTTTTTTTTACTGGTTTTACTCCAAAAGCTATTGAGAGATGGTGCATGATAAGGTCTGGATCTAGACTAGGCATATCTGAGTATGTCCATGCAAATTTTATCTTCTTCTCTTTAAATAAGATGGTGAATTCCTTTAGCTCTTCTGCAGACAAAGATTTAGCCACATGAATGATGTGTGGATGTTTCTCTGTGCCAATATTCACTGGTTGAGTTGGCTCTATAAGAACTGATGATCATACCTATAAATGACTAGGAAAGACATCAAGCATCCCATCCTTAGGCACCTTAGAGAGGTTTTCACCTTTGGATGCATCTTTTATTTTTACTATTTTGGGTTCTAAAACCGCCACAACGTGTTTTCACCTTCAGACCCTTTTCTTTTTCTCATTTTTATTTTATAATTGAGATACTTGATGTCTGCTTCAATCATGCTCACACTAGGTTCACTGGTGGAAGAAGTGATAGGTTCAACGATGTTAAGATAGTAGGCTAAAGCATAGTCATTGGGAAATGTAGGCATTTTAGTGGGTTGTCCCTGCAAGGACCAATCAATGAGTTCAGGATGCATTAGTGGCAAAGGTTCAATGGGTTCGAGGTCATTCATGGTATGTTCATCGTAGACAATGAATGTTAAGTAGAGTCCTATACGTGAACCTTGTATAGACGTGTTCAAATCAGAAAGAGCCCTAACAAATCATCAAAGCCCATGTCAGAAATAGGAGGTCATAATTCATTTGACCTAACCTCTAAGCCTTCAGCTACTTTGAGCGTGGGTACATATCATTGAACTGTATCCACCTCTTTGTCTAAAGTGTCTTCTGAAAGATTGTCAAACTTGTATTCATGGGAGTATGTTTCATCATTATGTTTCATATCAAGGACATGAGTGAAATCTACTCTTTGCCCCCAGTTTGGATGAGTTCTACCTAAAAAATCTACTATGGCTAGACTCCTTTCTTCTGTATCTTGGTCTTGTTTGGAGGTAGTAGTCTCTGACTGATAAGAAGTTATCAGTGATTCCTCTAGAATACGCTCTTCAGTAGCATTGACTTGTGGTGTATCTTTGTCAAAGAGAAGAGACAAAATATTGGGAGGAATGGGGGAAGGATACACATCCTCTACATCAAAATCATATGAATCATCCCACCTACCAGTGGGTATGTCAGTGCTTTCTACTGTTGTGTTCTTCTCTTCAAGAACTTGATGTCCCTTTCCTTTATCTAGGCGATTCTTTGCTCTTTGTTCTTTCTTGGATAAGAACCCTAGACCAGTTGTGTCTCTAGGTCATCTATATTCAACAAAGATTGGTTCTTTAAGTCTATTTTGATTAGGTCCAATGGGTCCTTTACCCTAATAACCCATTTTACAAGCCACCTTATACCCCACACCATATTTTTCCAAGGGTATTACACGTTGTTCGACTTCATTATCTTCAGGTTCCTTATATAACCAATCTAGAGCGACTCTTTCCTCTTGTTCATCTTCTAATGGTATGTTGGCTTTAACAAAGTTCTCATCATAGATTTCTTGGGATTTTGTTGGTTTCATCCCTTCTCAAGATCTCCCATAGGACCTAGGTGATGTGGGAAGAGATGTGATTGACAGTATAGGTTCCACTGTGTATCCACCCATACATGTGTCCTTTATCTTGAGTTTATTTTCCATTTCCTTCAGTAAATCTGTAGCTAATTCAGGGTTGGACACCTCACTATTGTGTGGGACAAGGGTATCTTCTACTTGTCTTAATGCGTTACAGGCATAACTAGTGTATGTAGGAACAGTGACTTCTACACCATTGAATGGGAATTTGATGCACTGATGGAACATTGATGGCACTGCCTGCATCTCATGGATCCAGGGTCTTCCCAATAGGATATTGTAGGCCAGCGGGAGAACCAAAACTTGGAAGGTAACATCCCTCTCAACAGGACCTATTCGGATTGGTAAAGTTACGAGACCTTTAAAAGATCTTTCTTGTTCATCATACGCCTTGATAGTGATTTTCTTTTTAGGATCAATGACATTCTCTAAAAAGACTAGTTTCTAGATTAACCTGTATGTGTAGATATTCAACCTTGCGCCTCCATCTATCAAGACCCATCTGACATGGTGTTTATGGATCATGACTTCAATATGCAATGGGAGATTGTGTGGATGAATTAAAGAGTTGTCATCTTCTTCTGAGAATGATAGGTAATGTGGAAAGTTCAAGTGACCCACCATGGATTGAAACTGATCCAGATCCAAGTCCTTAGGGACATTGGTAGTTGATAGTGCTTTATCCAAGACCTCTCAGTGAGATAGAGAGAGTTTGAGCAATTCGAAGATTGAAATTTGGGCAGATGTTCTCTGTAATTTCTCGATGACACTATAGTCCATAGTATTGGATGAAGTCAGTTGTTTGGACTGTGAGACTTTAGGGGTACCCATAGCAGTTTATTTGCTAAGAGGTACCCAGGATTTGGATACCGATGGTTTATTGGAAGATGATGAAGGGTTGGAAGATCCAGAACTCCCCAGGGTGACTTTTGCTTGCGCTCGAGTCACTGCATTGGTCGATTGAGACTCTTTCTCTTTCTGCTTGACAATGATGACATTGCAATATTCAGAATGAGATGGCTCAAGCATGTTGATGATGTTGTAGTCATCATTAGAATAAGTGTGATTGATTTGAGAACCTTTCTTAGAAGTTTCTCCTTTGTGATGTTTCGGGAAAGGATCTTTGAATGCCTTATGATCAACATTCTTGTTGTGATTATCAACCATAATTATTTCATTATCAATGAGATCTTGGATCTCATGTTTGAGCCTCATGCAATTTTTTGTCGTGTGTCCTTTGTTTCTATGGAATTGACATAAATCATTGTCTCTCCACCATTTAGGTTTGATTTATGGATCATATGGTTTGGAGTTATCTGGCAATGTGATCAACTTATTTGCCAGTAGAGTTTTAAGTGCAGATTCATAGGAATCACCTAAAGAGTCAAAGTCTCGTTTACGTTTAATCCATGGTTTGTCTTTCAATAGACCGCTAGTCCTTTTAGAAGATGAGGATTTAGTGGTATTTTCAGCAATTTTTAGGGCCTTGGAACCACTTGTCAGATTGAAGACTGTTGGTTTTGACTGGGGAGTAGAGTAATCGACTACTCCGTCATTTACCACATGCTTGTTTTTGTTCCAATATTTAGTTTTGTCTTTAGAGTTGGAACCAAACTTGTTTTCCTTATAGAGGGTAATGTCACCCTTTTTAACAAGCAAATCTTCTATTTTCATCGTGTTTTCCACCATTTTCTCGAAAGAGGGTGGACATTGCATCTGAAGAGGGTAGTTTAGTTCTAGAATCAGAACACTAGCAAAAATATCCATATTTTTAGATTCAAGCACGATTCGTGAATATCTAGAAAACATATTTCTCCATCATTGAAGAAAGGTCAGAAAGGGTTCTCCTGTGTTTTGCTTCATTATGCATAAATCAATCATTGTCAATGGATGTTGGATATTGTAAGAGCACTATTGCCGGAACAAATTCATCAGCTCATTGAAAGTTTTTATATCAGTGGGTAACTTTGAGAACCACTCCATAGCTTGGCCGCTCAAACTCTGAGGAAAGAGACACATAAGATATGTCTTGTCATGCATAAATTCTGTACAAAGAGCACATAATTCTCAAATGTGATCTTGTGGATCAGAGTGACTGTTGTACTTATCAAATCGTGGAATTACAAATCTTTATCAAAAGAAAAAGGATAGATTGTGTTTAACGAAAACCTTGTGTTGGGTGTTTCCTTTTCCTTTTGGAGTTTTTGTAATTCCATTTACATAGTCTGCATTTGTTTAGTTATGAGCGTCATGGGTGTCTCTTCTTCACTAGCAATGATATCCTTAGCTTTGAAGTGAGGTGGAAGTTGAGTGCCTTTCTCTGCTAGGTCAAGGAAATATTGTTCCTTATCCTGAATTAGGATTGTTTTCATGAGTTTTAGGAACCTCTTATCCTAAAGACATTCGTCGATTTATTCCTCACCAGGGTATGATGGACTCGAGGAATATTGACTATTGTGATGGTTGGTACCATTGGAGAGGTCTCTTCATTGAGACCTACCTCTACCTTCGCTTTCTTCTGACATCTTAGGACTAGGTAACTTGTCCTCCGGAGATTGTGATCTAGGATGAATTTGTGGATCTCCCTCAAAGAGAGGATTCTCTCCAAACAAGGAGTTGTCTTTGAATGGGAATCCTTGTTTGTCTTCTTCGTGTAATTCTCTAAAATGACTTCTAGTTCGCACATGCATAAAATAAGTTGATTCTCCTACTAACACCATGGTGATATCTGAAGTATTGTCTAAGTCCAAGACCAAGGAGACCAAGAGATAAATGTCCAACTGAGGATGGAGATAGAAAAGACTCTGATCTTGAGTCAAGGTTAATGAACCTTCTCTCACAACCTAGAATAAGGACATTGCAGACAAAGAGGATAAGATTGAACAAAGGACTCGGTCAATTGGACAAGCATAATGACATCAAATTTCAAGACAACAATAGATTAGATTAACAACAGATTGCAATTGCATGTGAACTAACATAAGCATTATGACAACGCAATTTTCAGAACAGACTGAATGTAGTAGGATAGACTAATGAAAGACAAAGTTTTGATTAGTTTTTGACACAAATTGGACAGAGTTTCGATTGAGTTTTGACAAGATAGTTGAAGTTTCAGACGAGACAAGATAGACAAATATCCAAACTATATAGTTTTCCAGATTGTTTGATCATTGTTTTTTTTGTTGTTGGTTCAGTGAACACTCACACCAGACACATCAAGAAACCCTTAGCTATTTAAGAACATCAAGCAAACCTTATTCCTAGGGACAATACTTGTTTGAATCCTCTTACAATAAAATACCCATTCAAGTCAGACAGTTAGAAGCTTGGTAGCACTGGATCCCCTCCACGACACAATTAGAGGGGTACATGAGAGGTTTCTTAGGCATGCACATCTCACAATGCCTGTATCAACAAGTAGAAAAGGATTTTGGCCACTAACTGAAAAAGGTTTTAGTAAGGGTCTTCATTTAAGCGTATCCTCTATGTTTGCACAAGTGCGATTCAGGCTGTTAACCCCACAGAGCACCTTAGCACAAATAGATCACGATACGTGATTGAGACTCGGAGGCCCTGCTTTGTGTTAGGTGAGAGTCGAGTATAAGCTCAAATGCCACTTATATTCTGAGGTGGGTGCCAGAAATGCGCGTGCTAAAAGTGGCCATCTTACTTAGTAGTACACTTCAACATAGTCATTATACTTCAGTTGCATACAGGAATGAATATGGATTCATTCATCCTGCATGTCTGAAAGAGTTGACCTGTTGCCTTCTAGAAGGCATGAGTATGGGCTTGCTCTCAGATCATTGCAAGCTCAGTGACTACACACTAACCTAAATGAAGGATTTAAAAGCTATGCTAAATGATCTAAGATGATTATCCAATGTCTAGATTTGTGGTAAATCCAATCTACTTAAGATTCAATTTTAGAGTACCAATTGAAATGTGAGATATTCAGTTTTAAACCCCAAATAAAGTGTGCTCTATGATTAGATTTGCATGATTGCATAAAGTAAACAACAAATGCTAGATTAATGAAAGCTAAAAAATGTAAGAAAGATAAGATGAAAATGTAGTATAATAACATTAATAAAAAATTAGGATCCTTTGTGAAGGAAAAGAGTTTCTCTTTTATAGAAATCTCTCTCGAATCGACGGTCGAGATCGAACAAAAAGAGTGGCTCAGATTCGATTGAAGAAGCACAATCTATGTGCAAGTGATGTGATTGGTCGAGAGAGTCAGTTGACTGAACTGACTGATCAGTTATTTTGGAAACTTCCATATTCAGTTTTTAGTTAACTGAAATGTTTCCAAAATTATAAACCGTGGAGAATCAGTTAACTGAGTGGAACTGGATTGTTTCCAAAATGATAAATTAGTTAACTAGATTTGATGATGTCATATACATTTTTAATAAATTAATTGATTTTGAATGCACATTTATGTTTTTATAATTAATTTAATTCCTTTTTGGTTTAATTGACAATTTAGTAATTTTTATTTAATTAATATATCAGAATATTAATTAAATAATAGTATAAAGTTTATTTGCCAATGTAATGTGATTTTAGGAATTAATTAATTAATCAAGTATGATGAATAATTAGGACCTAGGGTTTAGGTCAGATCAGTTCAACTGTGATGAATTGCCTGTTTGATTTAGGACTTAGAATAATCAAGATTAGGGTTTCTTGATTTATTGTTGAGATTGGGGGTCCAGGGTTTAGGTGACCATTTTTAGGTGATTAAAAGTATCAAATCAAAATCAATATTATTGTACAAACTACCCTCAAAAGTGACATATTGCTTCCTAGTTGAAGTGAATTTTATTCTATGAGGATGCTCATCAGATTGGCATGGAGAATCAGTAACTAGACAACTCCAAAATGGAAGATTTCATGAAATGAGCAAGATGCATGAACTTGCATACTTTTCTCTCAAAAACCTTGGAAATGACATGCATGCATAAGAAAACTAAATGCATATTAACCATGAGATAAAGCTAAGGATTCCATTACCAACTACCAAATGAAGTTAGAAATGTAGCTACCATTAAACTAGAAATGCAATTTAGAATCTAAATGTAAGAAAACTAAGCTACCATGAAGGTGGAGGCAAGAACCATGATCAAAACCTAGAACAAAACTAACAATATAACCTTACTCCTCAAATTGCCTCCTTGTTTGAACAAAGGGAGCTATTCCTTTTATAGGAAATTTGGTGAAACAAATGGTCAAGATTCAACCAAGAAGAGAGGTAGAGATGTAATTTCCCTTAATCAATGTGAGTTTGATCCAAGTGGAATGATTTTGATTGGTCAACCTTGTGCTTGTTTTGGGGAGAATGAGACAAATTTGGTAATTTCCCCATTTAATTAATTTTATTTAAATTTTGATTGCTCACACATGTGTGAGGATGTGTGAATGGGTTCATTTAATTAAAAGGGGCTTAGGACTTTTAATTAAACTCAATAGTTTAAGCAATTGAGTGATATGAGCTTTGATTAATAATTTGATTCAACAAGTTGTGTTTAATTATGCAAGAAAATAAGGGTCTAGTGATAAATGCCTTTGGTTTAGGATTTATTATGGACCATTAATGAAGTTAGGGGCTATGGGTTTACTAGACCAAGTTTAGGTGGTTACATGTGGCAGCCCCATTGGCGGATAGGCACAAATGAGAATTAGTGGCCTAGGATTATATCATAATGGAGATTCTACTGGGCCAAAGAGACCGAAGAGGAGAATTGGATCTCCTAGACGAGGCAAATCGGGCCATTCATGACTGGTATAAAAAATATTATCAGAAGAGAAAAGAGCTAGAGGATTCAACGTCAAAGTTCTAGAGGCTTTTTGTTAGAGTAATCATACTTTATGATTATTGATTAAATCATGTTGATTTAATTAGTTAAGTTATTATTGCTATTTTTATCTTAAGGTTTATCTTAGGTGCATTATAATTAATATTTATATTAATTATTAATGCACAACCTAGATTTTTAGCCTTTAGGTTTTTTTTCACCTTATTAGGTTAAACTTTGTAATTATTGTTTCATAACTTGGAATACATTTTTCTCTACTCATTTTTGGAGTACTTCTGAGTTTTATGCTTTCCTTCTTTTTCCTCCTTTCTGCTTCTTCCTTGTAACAGGTATTTGCATGCAGGTGTTTTTTGGGTTATGTGGATATGTATTTCTCAAATCATATATGGTATTAGAGCTATACTGTTGCTGCCTATTATGGTGTTTTTTGAAGCCGTGACTTGAAGGAAAAAAATCCAAAAAACCCTCTTTTTGCACGCCGCCTGCGCTCGGCCCACGCCCCGCTAGCACTCCCCCACCATCGGTGGACTGCCTTCGCACCACCATGTCCCACACACCACCTAAGAGCCACCCACACATATCCCAATTTCCATTGCCATCCGACAAAGAGCTGATGTTAGCTTTCCGGCAGCTGGTGTCACTTTTTCGGTGACATAATTTTTTTTCTGGCAATTTTTCAAATTTTCCAGCGACCAAATTTTTCCTGATAGTGATGTCATGTTGAAATTAGTAAATGTCATGCTAACATCATCAACTGTCATGCTAACATCATTGACAGCCAGTCGACCATCAAAATATTTCTCGTCTCTATGTTTTTCCAGAGAGCTTAATTTCCCAACCTCCTGTCAGTTTTTCACTCATATCTTGAGCATACAACATCAAAATCTCAAGTATTATATATCGTCAGAAAGATACCATTTTGTAGGTTTCATATTCAAATTTGTCCATTTGAGTACATGTTTTCAGCATCAAAGTTGAGGCTTCAATTTCCTTCCTCTCTACATCTCGACTCCAGGTTTTCTTCTCATTTTTGTGTTTTCATAGTTAATTTTGATGTATGGGAGATAGTTTACTATATTGTGTGTGGAGGGGGGGGTACATTTCACTTTCTTTCATTTACTTTAGAAAGACCCTTCTACTACTGTCTTCTTTCTCTCAATGTCAGACCCTTCAGTTGCCTGACTGACACCTCATAACCACAACACCTGGAAAGCACACATGACTAGGTTGCTAATGTCACAAGGCTTATGGTCATGTTTGGATGAGAACCAACCTTCTCTACAAATTCCTTTTTAGATTCATCAGCACAAGAAAAAAATAGACAAATCCATGGGCTTAATGGCACTAAATTTTTCTGATAGTCTCTTGTTTCACTTGGAGAATTTACACACTCCTCGGGCTATTTGGGGAAATTTTGTAGATCTTTTTGGCACCATTAATGAGTTTAGGGAACTACAACTTGATGCAGAGTTGACATCATTGATGCTTGACAATTATCCCACCATTAAGGACTTCTTGATGAAGTTCAATTCTCTCCACTCAGTTTTACAGGGATGTGGGAAGAACAAGTCAGATGACGAGTGTATCTTTCTGATACTCTAAAAGCTGAGAGGAAAGTTTTAGATCTTCTCTTCCACTTTCTATTCCACTATGGATGCTCTGGGTGCTAGGCACACTATGCCTTCCTTTGAGGATTTATGTGATTGGTTGACACGAGAGAAGTCAAAGATTCAACAGATGGATGCTACTTATGGCTCTATGAGAAAAGCATTGGTTGCTCAGACAACATATGGGAAACCAAGATAGAAAGAAAAACTGAAGAAAGATTCAACAGGTAGTGAGTCTACCTCCAAACCTGCACCAAAAATTGATTCAAAACCTCCAGCTAACCCCTCAAAGGTTAAATCTTCTTTGAATTCTACTAAGTCTTCCTCCAAGACTAAGAAGAAAATAGGTGAAATCTATAGTTTTTTGTGGAAAGGATGGATATCCAGTTTCTAGGTGTTGGAAATGTTTGGAGGCTTTAGAGGAAGCCATGCAGGAGCATCATATTTATTTTCCCTAGTCCACATCCTCCTCTGCAGGGAAAGGTCATGCTCTTACTGCACGAGTATCAACTTCTAGGTCCACTTGGATTTTAGATTTAGGTGCCTCTCACCACATGACTCACACTCAGCAATTGGTCACCTCACTTGCTCCTTGTGCTACTTCATAGATTGTTGTTGGTAACTCATTACATGTTTCATTTTTGGGTTTTGGTTCTATTACATTGGCTAGGGGTTCTCTTCAGGATGTGGTCCCTGATCTCTCGACAAACCTCTTGTCCATCTATTAGATTTTCCACTCTGGCTCTGGTAAGACAATTGAGTTCTCACCACATGATGTGGTTATTCGGGACCTCTATAATTTTGATTCAGTTGTGGCTACTGGGAGTGTTGACTCTGCATCCTGATTATACAGATTTGATGGATTTGATCCTTTGATGGTACATGTTCCTCTCTTATAGCACATGCAGATATAGTGAGAAGGCTTTGGGATGAGCATTTGGGCCATGTCAATTACAGATATCTTTAGCAGATGAGCACACATGCACTTTTTCTTGGGGTTCCACAGATTTCTCACACTGATGGTGTTTGTCAAGGTTGTGTTCTTGGAAAAAAACATGGGGATCCTTTTCCTTAGGGACAAGCTACTCGTTCTTTGGCACCAGTTGGTTCTTTTTTATGTTGTGATTACTGAACAAGAACCATTTCACCCTTTGATGTATTTTAAAGAGTATCCAGCTCCTGGTATTCAACCAAGACTGAAAAGGACCAACTAAGTGTATGAGTTAATTTTGGCCTTCTAAATCAACCACACACTTCAACATAGTCCTTATTCACCAGGTACAACCAAGACTGACTATGAGTTATTCATCTTGCCTGTCTGCGTGATTCGACCTGTTGCCTTCTATCTAGATGGAGTTTTGAAATTTTCTCTCAGGACGAGGGCCTCACAACTATGGACCATCTAAGGATGAAGGATTTAATCATGATAACAATGCAATGCAAAGATTATGCTATGAATTGAAATATGCAAGATAATCTAAGTATGATCACTAAATGCCATTATTCTAGAAATTGAAACTATTCTACTTGCAATATGCAATTACTCTATATGATCTTAAGCAAATGAGACAACAATTCAGTATAATAACAATGCAATTTTGACTAATAATTTCCAAGGGATTTGAATGAAGAAAGAGGGTTCTTTTATAAACCCTGAGAAGATCAGAATAGAAACTTTCCTGTTTTGAAATAAAACAACTAGAAAAGCCAGTTAAAATAAGAAGCTTTATTGAAAAGAATTCAATAAATTGTTCTTTCTATTTTAACCGTTTTATCTATTTAATTTAATATTGTTTTATTTGAATTCAATTGTTTTATTTCCCTTTAAAGCACAATTAATTCACAGTTTCTATTTCTGAATAGAAGAAAGCTTTTTGAGAGAATATCCAATTAAT
>MU224393.1:870495-889227 GCA_018584345.1 Thuja plicata
TGATGTATGATTAATACAGATTTAGGATTTTCTGCATTTGACACTCAGGTCGAGTAGAGTCAGTGAAAACTCAGAATTTGCCTAGTACAATAGGACTTTGATGATTTAGAAGAATGACAAATGCAACAAAATTGGTTAAGGTTGCAAGATGCCAATTTTGGGGTGTTACACTAAGAAGGATGCAGATCCACCCTTCTACACTTTAGGTTCTGCAAAACCAAGGGGGGGGGGGAACCCTTTAATGCCTTTAATACTCTATTTGGCATCAATTAGCAGAGATCTCACAATGTCTCAACACGACTGAGAGATACTAGGTGATCGACTAATCACCCATTGAACATCGACCTTGAAGTGGAGCATGAGATTAACACAACATCACAAACCACATAAAACCTTCAGATATGTTAGATTTTATGATTAAATTGTAGAATATAACCAAGATTGAACTAAAAATACATAAGTATAGAAGATACTAATCACCATCCAGTGCTTTATCCATGGGCAATGTCCTTTAACCAAATTTAGAAATGTAGTAATCAACTGTTGTCAATGGTTTTAAGCCATAAATACAATCAATCCAAATCATTACTACTTATAGAGATCCTCTTGTAGACAACTGAATGAAATTATGTCACATCCCCAACATTATTTAATCTAATCCTAGATCAGAACTGAAGAATGATAACACATACATAGGTGAATTCCTATGCAGAGAATTAGAAAATTCAGACTTCACAAGACTGACACCAAGGAGAGATATGAATCTTGAATTTTTGTACTATGTATGAAAAATCATATTACTGCACACAAATTTGCAATCAGAAAATGCCTATTCAATAATCTACAAAAGACCAATGAAATTCTATTCTACCTAAAGCAAAACTAATACAATCAACAAGCTATATCCCTAAATGTGGAACCAATTGAAACTAGAAGCTCCTGGAGTTAAGCACAACTTGAAACTCAATGTGGAGGCCAAGAATTTGGAACCCTATAAAAATGGAAGAAATTTGTATAAGTAGAAAAATAAAAACCATTAGATTCCTCCTCCCTTCAACACCTATCCCTTCTCCCAAATATCTTGAACTAAATCCTTTACAACTGCTCAAAAATCTGATTTTATCTGCCGATATGTCTTCTTAGTTTTTTCCAAATTTAAGCTGACTCATTGTTTCTTCATTATGTTCAAACTAATTTTATCTTGCATCAAAATGAACTACAAAAATGAATTACTCATTTTGAGACCTTTCCGACAATATATGATACTTGGTATTTTGGATAAGATTTGCCCCCTGAATCACCAAAAAGACTTTCCCTTCCCGTGCATATTTCTTGAATAATTTACAAAATATTTGTGCTTTTTCAATAGTTGGACTATTGAAATGAGATGAAATTTAATTTTAATATTTGCATATTTGCCTATATTTCATCTCATTCTGCCAAGTGTCAATCAGACTTAATGGCTTATAGGTTAGATGTCACGCATCTTTCCTTTAAGCCTTTAAGTCAACCATTAGATTTCTTTCAACCTGCACACCCTTTAATTCCTCCTTTTGAGATGAATTTATGCACATAATTTCAAATTAATCCCAGATTAAACCAACTTATGACACTTGTCAATCAGGCTTAATGGCTTAATGGTTAGATGTCATGCATCTTCCTTTAAAGCCATTAAGTCCACCCTAGGATTCTTTTCAACTTGCATACTTTTTAACTCCTTACTTGTTGAGATAAATTCAATTTAAATTTCAAATTAATCCATTTTTTCTTTGCAGTGCACCAGATTGCACCATGTGGCACCCTTTGATTGGTTTTGTGTGTCCACTTGGAGCCACTTGCCAATCTCTGATTGGTGCCTCTGACCTGCACTGGATTGCGCCACTTGGCACATGCTCTGTGCAACATGGCATCCCCTGATTCATTCGCAGGTCCACTTGTGCACCCTGCTCTACACTGGCCCACCACATGGCATCCTCTGATTTATTGCCTCTGCAATGCACCGAATCTTGCCATGTGTCTGGGGTGCCACATGTTTTCATGGCTTAATGGCTTAATGGTTAGATGTTGTGCATCTTTCTCATTAAGCCATTAAGTCATCTGTTGATTTCGACCACCTCAAGATTTGTGCCCAAACTTGCAACCTATAAGCCAACTCATCTGCCATGTTAGCCTTGCAGGTCCCACCAAAATTGGGTTTTCATCCTTTGGGCATGCTTCCCAATGCACCTGCCACCTACACATGCATAGCCTCTAGCTTTTTCTTCAAATCATCATCTATGGCTTTTTGCTTTTAAATATCTGTCTCCCACTTCCTGCTCAATATGGGATAAATCCTATAAGATTTTAAATCCTTCTCTACTTTTTTGAATCAAAATTTGTAGGCCCCACCGCGCACTAAGCCCTCTAGCCCACACAGTCTCCAAGACCTCTTGCTCTTTACTTCATATTACATATCAAGCACTTTATTATTTAAACATTAATAAAAACTGCTCGCTGGTGAGTGTGGGATAGTGTCATTTTAAGTTTTGAAGCCTCCTTTCACCATGCTGCGTGGGCTTTCGTTATTTGATTTTCAATGCAACATTTTGACATAGATACTTACACCATGTGCAGGGTATTGCATTTAATTGGAAATCTTTTACATGTTTGAAAACTTTAATCAATGTCATACCTTGCGCAGATCTTTTCCTTCATCCATTGTACAGGCTTCACCTTAGATTGCGTAGCCTTATATTGGACCTGACAATGTCATTTATTGTTTATGTCTCCACATTATACATTTAAACTCCCATGCCTTTGCTATTTGTATTTGCTGGTCTTCACTTAGTGCAAACCTCTATCTCTTTAAAAAATCATGAGCTCTGTAGTATTGAGACCATATTCCTTTGAGGCTTTTAAAATCTTGACAACTCCTCCTTAGAAGTTTACGCAGGCCAACATGCTAGGAAAGATTGTGGAATTGGCTTTGCACCTTAACTTTGCTGATTAATTTCATGCGCTGGATGTCTCTTGTGCAGTGTTTGGCGTGTTACCTCCATTCACCTTATGCTTTTCTGGTAGCCTCATTCAACATGGGCTCTCTCCCTTTCATTGGCGTGGGCATTCTCCTTCCTTAAAGCAGTTTACATGCCTTGTCTATGCCTCCACCTTATTGCGTAGGATTTTTGTTTTAAATGCCTATTCGCTGGTCTCCTCCCTCAGTCTGTGCAATCTCTTTTGCTCTTCCAGCATTGGCAGAATGATAGGAAAGGTTGTGGAGATAGATTTACACCTGCCGATTGCATTAGCTTGAAAGTTCCCATCCATGTGTGGCTTTTGTTTTGCTTAGATGTCATTCCAAATTTCCCATTTCATTATGTGTGAAAGTTTTTTTTTTAAACTTATCCTCTTATAAAATTTTTCTGGTTCCTCCTTGCTATTGCGATGCCTTCTGTCATTGTGTATTGCGCATCCCTTTTCAAGATATTGCGCAACAATTACTTAATACAATTTCGATGGCTTATGTGCTTACATCTCTTTGCACTTGAAAATGTATTTAAAATGTGCCTCCTTCATTAGTCAGAGTGGGATTTTGAAATTATTTGATACTACATCTTCCATTCAAGGTGTGGCTCACTGTTGGCAAGTTTGGGGCACTTGGCATTACACCTTTTAAATTTTCCTTTTAAAACATTATATTGTGCACAACCTTTGAAAGAAACTTATTGTGAAACTTCTGCTAACATGGATATGGCGATTTTCTTTTTACTTTCCATGTGTCGGCCACTGAAACATCTCCTCTTTTTGTTATGTTTGAGTGTGCTCCTCTCAACGCTTCCCATTTCCTACCACATCCTTCATGAAATTAATTTTGACAGTTCTTGTATGAACATCTTAATGTGCCACCTGTCAAAGGACTATATTCCTTGCAATCAAAGCAACACACCATTTTATGAAGAGAATGTATCAAGGCACAACCTTGTTAACATGAATGCACCCATGGATTGCTTGTAATTTCTATAATGCAAAGGAATATCCAAGGCATCTGCATATTTTAGGTGAACCACATGCCAAATCAATAATATACCTGAAACTTGGGACTTGATAAGACTACATTAATAGGATTCTCTTTATACAGTAAATTTGGAGGTTCTGAACTCCTTTGAAAATTGGATAGAAAATGTGGATCTTTAAACATCATAGAAATATCTTCAAATAACCCAAACAAGGTCTTCAGAGAATTTTTACCATAATGCATTGAATTGGAGATCGCAACAGTCAATCCTTTATGCCTATGCAAATTGACTTCATTAATAGCAACTGGCCTCTAGAAGGGGCTTCAAAAAATGACTAGAAGATTTCATAGGAATGCATCTTTAGAAAATTAGGTTCAATCCCAACACATGAGAATACATGCTAGAGGAAATTGCAGAGAAAGATTTGAGCCAAAAGATATCACTGATCAAATATAGCCTCTTGAAAAAACTAATTCTGTCCGCACCACTAATCTGCAAAAATCACCTTCAAAACTGACTTTGAAAACTCATCAACTGAAACCTTCATGAATTGAAATCTTGGGTATTTATTCATTCCCATATAAGGAAAATGAATCCACAATTATCTCACTTAGAAAACCATAAGGTGAAAAACCAACAAACAACAAAGTCAGCCTATTAAAAACATTCTCGGATAAAATAGTGAAATATGCAGAAGTCTGGTTTGGAAATGGCTTAAGAAAGTGACCAGACGGATTGGTAGAGATCCAAAAATATTAAGGGGGAGTCAATCCTAGGTCTAAAATGAAGAACAACCCTCAATTATTCTTGAACTCAAACTGGGTGCAAACTAAGAGACCTCCAAGTAGGTCACTTAAAATATGGACTGTGCACATTCAATAAAACTTAACAAACTGCAAATGGAAAAGCTTTGGCAAAATGATCAACCAAGCACATGGGGGGCTAAAAATGGACATGGATACTCTCTCAAATGCCTAAAACATAGTATAACCACCCTCATGATATGAACATCAATCATTCATAAAAAGTGAACCTCCGAAGTGAGCCATTTTATGAAATTCTGGAAAGACACAAATGCAGATGTAAAATTTACAAAGACTGCCTTTGGATTCCTCTTTCAAAACATAGCAGATTAGCTCCTGAATCTTTGAAAATTTCCAAGTTGGTAAAAAATCACACATGGAATGCAGATATCCAACTAAATCATCATGACCATCAAGTGACACTAAGAAATCAACATGCAAAGTCAGCCTCCTGGATGAATAATCATTTGATACATAGAAAACTGAATAAAGTCTATTTGGTTTTCACTTCACAGAGGCGTCAAATGAAATAGTTAAGATCTAAACTCCTGGATATAGATTCAACTTCACATGAAGAAAAAACATTTTCAATTAGCTTGTTCTGATCCTCAACTGGCCAATTAGAATAAATCCCCAAAGTCAACCCTTTACCAACTTCTGATTTCAAAATCAGTGAGACTACGTAAATCTGACTTGGGATTAGCTGAGGAAACTAATCAAACAGATTGGCACATCTCTGAAAATATTCATGGTAGTACATCTACATGACCAAAATATAGTGCAATAATCCTTTCATCATGACTATCAATTGGGTACACATTGTAAGATCTCAAAGTAGGCAACTTCATAACCCTGCAATTCAGCTTCTGAGACACAACATAAATTGCAAACATAATTGCTCTAACAAACCTATCATATGAACTCATATGAATATGAAAATGAAACTAAAGCTTCTCTCTCATGCCTAAAAAACCTTAGACCCATCCTTATATCATGAAACTCTATTAGGTCAAAGATGCAAGCATGCAAAATATGCCATTTGCTATAATCAGACAATATGCAAAATGCAGATTTGAGGTGAACACCTTTAAACAACTACCTTCAAAACACACTCAAACTAAATTATGAAAGTTGTAACCCACTTTATTTACTCCATGATAGGTTCTACATATGTTCCCCAATCAATATCTCATAGAAATCATTAGGTCACATCTTACTTGCACTCAAAGTAGGCACTTTCCAAAACTTTTCAGGGGTACTGAAATTTGCCTTAGGGAAAATTTTGAATTAGTCACTCCAAATTTGTTCAAAATTTGTGAGTACTAATAGTACCATTGGAGTTGATACATAGTGACCTCATGTCATTTACTACTCCTTTTTCTAGTGCCAGATATGTGCTTAATTTCATTGATGACTTCTCCCAGTGCACATGGGTGTACTTTCTTAAGTACAAGTCTGATGTATTTGATTCATTTTGAATCTTTAAGACATTTGTGGAGAAGAAATCTAGTCTTTCTATTCATAAAATATACATAGACAATGGGGGGAGTATGTGAATCAATATTTCAGATATTTTTGCTTTGAACATGGTCTACAACATCAATTTTGAGTTCCCTACACCCCTTAGCAGAATGGTGTAGCAGAGAGAAAGAACAAAACACTTAGGGAGATGAAATTTTTTATGTTTCAGTCCAGGTTGATGGATTCATCCTTATAGGAAGAGGTAGTTAATTGTGAAAAATATATTCAGAATTGGATGCCCCACAAGGCAGTTCAACATATGACTCCTGAGGAGGCTTGGTCTCATGTTAAGCTTGATGTATATTCATTCCGGGTTTTTGGTAGTGAAGCATGGACATTTATACCTGATGCTCAGAGGAGAGAAATGGAGTGGAAGAGTCGAGCCCTCATTTTTTTTGGCTACTGCGAGGATGCCAAGGTGTATTCCAAAGAGGTCCTATTTCGACGGGATGTTCAATTTGATGAGCTCCTTCCTATAGTGGATACCTTGTCTCTAGAGTCTACTTCACTTACCACTACTCCCTCACCTCTTTTAGATTATTTTCAGGATGATGATGATGATCTTGGTAATCCCCCTTTACCTCCATCACTGGATCCTCCACAAATGCCTAGATGGGACCATGTTACTGTTGATGTTGCAGGATCTATGGCAGGTGACCCTTCATCTTCCCATCGTACCCGGTCCCATACTACGGGTTCTAGATTTTTGAGTCATGCCATTTGTGATGATCCTTAGAATGTTTTAGCTATGACATGACATCTTGAGTATGCTATGGAGGAGGAGTATTCTTCTTTGATGAAGAATCATACAAGGGATCTTTGTTCTCTTCCTAAGGGAAGAAGGTTAGTGCGATGCAAGTTATCATACTAAGTTTGCTGCTGATGGTTCTATTGATAATTACAAGGCACATCTTGTTGCGAAGGGTTTCTCCCAGGTGAGGGTATTGATCAGACTAAGACATTTTCCCCTATTGCCAAGATGAATTCTATTTGCCTTGTCTTATCCCTCGCATCTTTTCAAGGATGGCCCATTTTTCAGATGGATGTGAAGAGTTCATTCTTGCATGGTGATCTTAATGAGGAGATCTACATGGAGTAGCCTCGGGGATTTGTGCAGGATTTCTCCTTGGTTTTTAGACTTTGACATTCTTTGTATGGTCTCAAATAGGCCCCTCGGGATTGGTATGAGAAGATGGACTCTTTTTTTTTTTTCTTTCCATAGGATTCACACATTGTCATTCTAATCCTACAATGTACATTCAACATCTTGAGGATGAGGTTTTGATCCTTGTTCTCTATGTTGATTATCTTCTCATCATAGGTAGCTCATCTTCTATAATTTAGGATGTTCAATGCACGTTGATGGAGCAGTTTGAGATGACTGACCTTGGTCAATTACACTACTTCCTTGGTCTTCAGATTCTTCAGTTCTCTACTGGGATATACATTTACCAGCAGAAGTATTCTCTTGATATGCTTCAATGCTTTTACATGATTTCTTTCAAGCCTACTCCCACACCTTTTTATTCAAGTGTTACTTTGTCTACCTCTTGCACTTCGCCTTCAGTGGATCCTACATTGTATCGACAGTTGGTTAGCAATATTTTGTACCTAACACACACTCATCCTGATCTTTCCTTTTCTTTTGAACTTGTCTATCATTTTTCTCATGAGCCTCATAAGAGTCATTGGCAAGCTTCCAAGTGTATTTTGAGGTACATTTAGGGTACCATTTTGTATGACATTCACTACACATTAGGGGCTCCTCACATTGTTGGCTTCACTGACTCACATTGGGCTGGTGATGTTGATGATTAGAAGTCTACTTTTGGCTTTGTTTATTTTCTTGGATCTGGGCCTATCACATGGTCATGAAAGAAGAAAAATGCTCACGTACTTTCATCTACATAGGCTAAGTACTAGGCTGCAGTGCACGCTAGAAAGGAGATTTTATGGCTTTGATAGTTGATGACCGAGTTTAGTTTTCCTCCTGATCATCTCACTATTCTGTGGTGCGATAATTAGAGTGCTAGTCACATTTCCCGCAACCTGGTGGAGCATCAACACACTACATACATTAAGATTCATATGCATTTCATCCACCAGCTGATTCAGGATGGTGTTATCATTTTGGAGTACATTACCACTACAACACAAGTTGCTGACATCTTCACTAATTTTTTTTCATCATTGCGCTATCTTCAGTTGCGCTCTATGAATGGGGTGACAGAAGTTGTCCTTGGGGGGTCTTCTTGAGGCCTTCCTTCCTTCATATTTTTTTTAGCATGTTTTTTCTATCTCTTTTTGGAGAGGATTTTTTCCCACTGGATTTTCTCCTTTTCTCTGTTTTACAAAGATTTCCTTGTATTGGGTACCTGATAAGGCCTTGTTACCGAGACCCTTTTTCTTGCTTTCATAGTTGTGCTAGGTTAACATACCCCCTGAGCTTAGCTTAAGGGGGGGTGTTAGAGTAATCATACTTTATACTTATTGATTAAATCATGTTGATTTAATTAGTTAGGTTATTATTACTCTTTTTATCTTAAGCTTTATCTTAGGTGCATTATAATTAATATTTATATTAATTATTAATGTGCAACCTAGATTTTTTAGCCTTTAGGGTTTTGTTCACCTTATTAGGTTGAATTTTGTAATTATTGTTTCATAACTTGGAATACATTTTGCTCTACCCATTTTTGGAGTACTTCCAAGTTTTATGCTTTCCTATTTTTTCCTCCTTTCTTCTTCTTCCTTGTAATAGGTATTTGCATGTAGGTGTTATTTGGGTTTTATGGATTCATATTTCTCAAATCCTACACTATTAATTGAACTAACAATTCCCCTCTCTTCTGCAATGTTTGGGCCCTCCGCCACCAAAATGTTGCTTCCCCAAGGCAACGTAGATACACTCTAAAAAATGAAGAAGAAGGTGTTGGTTGGGGATGAATGGATTAATGAATAGCTAGAGGCAGTCCGAAGCTTCTTATCAGAGTCCCTCCCATATTTGTATAAGTCTAATGATGTTATCTACCAACTGAATAAGCTACTCGTAGAATGGAAAGCATGACCAGAAAAAAAAGAGGACTGGAAAGGTAGTCTTGAACATATTTTGAACTTGGGAGAGGAGAATCTAGCTGAGGTTGGAGTGTTGGGAAATGAACCCTTTGAGTTCCCAAAGACCCAATACACTAGACTTTCATTCTGAATTCATATGAGCAAGCAATTGGTAAAGGTCTTAAGCACGTATGTGGCTGCAGTCTAAAATCCAATGGACCAGTATACGTAATTCATCCAGGAATTCACAATGTCAAATCCATTGATTCCTAGAGGTTTTTCCCCTATTGATTCTTTATTGGTTAATTTTGATGAGTTTGTTGATGCCTAATTTTGGTATCTAGGAAATTTTGATAATTCGGTGATAGGAAAGGTTACCCAAATGATGCTGAAGGCTCATGATGCCACCCGAGCCACTGCCGAGATGAAAAACAAGACCATAGATGCATAATATTAGATTGATGAAGTCATTATCCACATGGATTATCTAAAAGAGGTGGACAAAGAAGGTATAACACCAATGATCAAGGCCTTTAAAAAGTTTCAAGAGCATTAAGTCCTCCGGGCTGCGAAACTTTTTCTCCCACATATCACTTCTTGTATTCATTATTCTTTGAGTGCAAGCTCCCAAAGTCTAAAATTTTGGACTTCACTTTTTGTATTCTTTATGGTGCTCTATGCCGATGATTTATTCAAAGCTGACCGACCACCATCTCAAATAATTGTTAGTCTTCTATCAAAAGTCCAATAGGTACAATATGACATTAGAGTTGACAATAGAAGGGTAAAAGACTACACATGTCTTCCCTAGGGCCCAAGGTGTCGATTTAGCAATTAATGTTTGATGAGAAGGGAAGGTACTTAAAGACAAGGGTCATCTTTACATTTATGGGACACTTTATTTGAAGCACCCAGGACACACAAGTCAAGTTCACACGTACGGGGGTGCTTCCTGATGATCGATCTCCCGATTTCTTCTTCTATCTTCTCTCTTTTATTCTATCTTCTCAATGTTTTTATATAGTAAAGTGGCTCTGACATCACATGTAGTACCGACTATGGGTATTGTATTTTAAGAAAGCAAGTTGTATAGGTTGAGGATTCCAAGGTAGATAATAGGAGATTGTCTATAAATAAGAAGTCTGACACCATTCCAAGGGTCAGTGAAATTGTTGATCTTGTTGTCCATAGTAGTTGTCTTTTTCATGCTCTTAGCTTAGTGATTGATAAATTTTAGTAGATTAATTCTCACTTGGATCCATGGATGTACTGAACTGTGATGCTGGATTCTTGAAGTTAATAAAGGAATGAAAGACCTCTCTTGGTGCTATGCTTTGCGTTATCTCTAGTTCTGGACTTAACAAATGCTTTTCATGTTGTATGCTTCCTAATGTCTCTTGCTCTAGTTTGGTGATATTTAAAATGCAATACTCTACCTAGCTACCGATGTATGTTTGATTGATGATCATTTATGCATTTGGTATTATTGTTGGTTTTCTGTCAGGAGCATTGTTGATGTTTGGTGATCTATAATATGACTATAAGTAGATTAATATTCTAACCCTGGATTATCTTTTGTGTCTTCTCTATCAAAGATAACCATAACTTGCAGGAAACCCCACTTGTTCTATGTTCCAAAATTTGATGAGTTAAAACCAACAGGCCCCTTAAAACAATCACCTATCCAACTAAACCATTCCTACACCATAGTGACCTGACTAACAGGTTCTTGGAGGCAAGGATAATTCACTCTCTGATAAACCTCTTCAAGAAAAGTTGGTCGGTACTTTGGTACCCGATGAAAACTCTCTCCCATGTTGGCAAGGCCGTCACAAAGTCTCGTCAACAAAAACCTTCAAAGCATTCCTGTAAAGCCAAAACTATCCTACTTTCTCACTCTTTTCACAAAAAAAGTCCCAGAGCATCCTCTCAAACATAAATAAAAAATATCTGAAATATATTTCCTCTCTGTAATGATGAATGGGTCCCTTCCTTGTGTTCCTTCCTCCCTCTATGTCCATATGGTTGAAATAATATTTTATTCCTATTTGTATGATGTGGAAGGAGCTTGAGAAGTTGCACGGGAATTCAATTTCCTCCAACCATTTCATAACAAATGGTTTGTTAACCTTTGTTATGTCATGGCTTATTAAAAGTATTTAATAAATAATATTAATCCCAATTACCTTAATTTTTCTCTTATATTTATTATTAACTATTAATTATAATTCATATCTATGTAATTGTACGTTTAAGCTATATGCTCCTTTACTCACACAATTATAATATATTAAATTAATTAATAGATAAGACAAATATATACATAAGTGTGTGTATATGTGTGCACCTATATATATAATTTATTATAACAAATGTATTTATTACCACACACCATATTTATGTTTTATACTTATTTAATAATAATAATAACCAAGCACACTATTAAGTATTAGAATTTATACAAACATAAAATATGAAAAAGAGTTATAGATACACCTCTCTCAACTAAATATACAAAGATCTTAAATCATGGTCAATCATCAATTATACACATCCATAAACCAAAATAAAAAAAGTCAAAGAGAGAATCAAGTGACTAAAAAGAAAGGCAACACAAGTAAACCAAGCCGTCTAAAAGAAGCCAACCAACAATGTCAAACATAAATCCATATATAACACAACTGACTATAATGAAAATAGAAAAGATCAAAAATATTCCCTAGACCTGGGTGAGGTAAGTAAACTAATCAAAAGTCCTTATGACAAAAGGAGACTTTTGTGAGGAACTTGGTGCTATCTCTGTACAACAACAATCAAGGATTTGAGGGCACACTCAGAACTATGAAGCCATGTGAAATTAATGCCCAGTACCTACAGTCCCACATCACAAAGAAAGTATACATATGCATATATATAGAAGATAGTGAAAGAAATGACAGGGTTCGATAAGTCACGTGAACCTCACTAGGTGAGTAACTACAACTTTGCCCCTTGTCATACAAACATATTATAGATACAAGATCATAAATAAGCATCACAATTATATAAGAATCATGAATCAGATATAGACTAAGGGTTAGAAAAACATCAATAATATAATTCCATCATAGGGTTAGTCACATAATCAAATCATTAACTAAATAGATAATCATATTCATGCATGAAATCATAGAACAATAATCATGACAAAGTAAATCAGAATCATAACATTTAGAGAATCTAACCGTTAAAGAGATCTTGAAACCATATTAAATGATAGTTATATAACAATTACGACATAAGCATAAAAGTATCATAATCAACCCCTTTAGTCATTATAACTAATTTATCCAAGGTAGTCATATTTTTTTTGGTCTGTAATAGGTATTTTATTGATATAATAAAGACGGATTACATCATGATTACAATATAGTTCTAACCAAACACTTCTTTGATCCCTTCATATATAGGAGTCTATTCTCCCTTTACAAGATAAAAAATATACATTCCATCCTTCAACATATATCTCCCATATATTTATTAGTATTTATCCTTTCCCTAAATTTTAAGGCATTTTATCCTTACATAAACACATATCCATTAACAATAATATTCAAAAAACCATAAAACTGTGCATTTCGACATTGTCCTCATCCGAGCTTTCTGTTGTATTTTCTCCAAAATATGCCCTTTACGCTACAAAATTAGGGCCGTCACCATTGCTATTTGCTCTTTTTTGTCATTGACTGTAACTAGTTTGTTCATTCATGCATCATGGAAAAAATTCAATAAGACACATAATGCATTACAAGAGTTTTACCCTTTAATCGATTTCCTTCCACCTCGACCACTCTGGGTGCAGTGTTTACGCGACATGTTCATCATCATGTTCTCATCCTTTTCATTTTCCATTTTCTCTTGCATTGCAACTTCATCCTTCACCCGCTTCCAGCCCTCCATGGTGTTCATAAACATCAAATATTTGTACGCTTTTTCCCTCCACCTTAAAAAAGGAATCAACCCAAATTGGCATGCATCATCATGCTCTTCAAAGCATTTTGAAATATCCTACCCTACTCTAAGGATTGACCATTCAAGTATTTATTCAAGCTCACCTAGCACCTCATTATCAAATAATGGCTATGTGATTCGACCCACCTCTCTGTGTCCTCCCTAATTTCTAAGCCCCATGCGATGAAGATTGATATCGGGTAACCACATATTATCAAGGCCCTAAAATATCATTGGACATAAGAAGAGATGAATACACATGAAGGAATATACTTAAAAATATTTATCATTGCCAACACTAGAATGAGAATTTATTATAATTGGAATAGAATGTATTATGCAACACTTAAAGCATAATATTACTCTTATAAAAACCAAGCATAAAATCCCCTACAACATTCCCTAGCTTCTGACAGCCCTATCAAGGACATGTTAATGTTGGAGGGGTATCACATCCTCCCCCTAAGATTCAACTTACTCCTGGAAGTCAGAAAGTACTAAACTATTCATCATTTATAAATGGTAAATAATTATCTAATAGTATTACAAACATCTCTACTCTAGAGCATCATTAATATTTGCACAAATAATCATTCTATCAAGGTTTTTTTCATATCCTATCTTTTCAGAATTTAGTGCAAATTAATTCCATTCGAGCATTAAAATACTTGAGAAAGGCTACAATTATGCAAGATCATTTGTCTAGTTATTATACTTAATGCAGTAAGCTGGATAACAAGGTACCTAAAATCATACTATATTTCCAAAAATTGCCGTTTCTCACACCAGTTCATACCTCTAAGTGTTCTTTCTTACTCAAATCTTCTATAGACTAACAACTATGTATTAGAAAGGAGCGTGATTTATATATTGAAATGCTTATTTTTCCTTATAATTGAAGTTACTACTTACTGCAATAAAATATGATAAAGTCCCCATCTCCTAACAATATCTATACATGAGGCTCAAAACACAATAATATCAATATTATAAAGTGTGATAGTCAAACCTATCTCAAGTACACATGAAGAATAATTTTTATAGGAATTTCACCTCATATTTCAGGCGTGATTACAATTACAAGACATATTCTATTATTCCAAAATATAACTTGCAAGTCTACTTCTATACTACTAGTACAAATTCAATACAAGATGGGTATAAAACATGGATACAGAATGAGGGAAGTACATAAACATTACATATTTAATTTTACAATCATGACTAAACCTCAAATATCACCATTTACATTAACACTCAAACTTACAAGCAATCTTTTAGAAGATACAACTCAAATATCTATTATGAAACAACCGTTAATTTTTTGTCATCAAATGTTTACACTATATCAAAGGTGAATATCTAATACTACAGGACACACATAAGAAATAAATACACATCTCTTTTCAATAAATCTTTTATTAATCTACTATATCTACTTTCAGTATCCAATTACCAAAACAATGTCCATACTCTTAGAGAGAAGCTAATCAATTTACAATTTATCACGCCATTAGCCTTCAATTAGGATTCTATCTCAGACCTCATTGGTTAAAAATAGTTGTATTACTACTTAAATGTCAATAAATAGTATTGTGAAGAGTTGGTTCTAATTTTTTGTTTCGAACATAATTGCAAAGTCATTAAGAGGAGGAGAAACACAAGTCCTACTACTATTCCCATTTTCCACCAATTATTTCACTAACACGTCCAATTATTTTTCCAATAACATTAACCTCATGTACATACCTCAATATTCTTCTGACATTCCTTTACCATAATAAGTCATCATCCCTATATACCCTTCATAGTCAATCTACCAATAAATTTTATTACTAAGGCGTTGATTCTAATGTATATAAAACATCAAGCATGAATTAATTTCCCTAATACTCATATAGGATTCTAACCACTCACTAGGAATCTAACAACATGTATATTATATTTGATAAGAATTATACTTATAACAACTTTAATCATTAGAAAAAATAATCTATTTCCTTTCTTGAATACTCATTCCATTAAACATGTAAACAATATTATACATACTCTTCCCTAGACTTTCTGGATTACATTTTCTTACTTTATTTTTATACAAATTAACATGGCATGCAAAACTGATATAACTTTGACAAAATAGGAATAAAACACTTCTTCTTTAAACACAAATATGAATGATAACCTAATTATTATAAAAACCTTGGGGACATAGGTCATTTACCCAAGGGCTTTCATTTTAAGCATATATGCGCTTTACCTAAGTTATTAATGACTGTTTTGCATAAGCAAGTTTAGTCCTTAAACTTATTCCTTACCAAGAAGACGGAGAAAGATTCATTTACTATGCAACCGTAATATGTTCTTTTCTTTTCATTTTCCTATTTCAAAAGGCAGAGGATGGAGAGAAATAGAGAATATTTCCTATACTCATCATCAACCATATTCATTGTATAAGACCACAAAGTTGCAACCATAGATGGAGAGATAAAGAAATTATTAGTTCAAAATTTCAAAATGATGTATAATTTTCCAACTTTTATATATGTACGAACCTACTACATGATTTATTAAACACACAAACCAAACATTATTATTTCAACTCTACAAGAATTAATGTGAGTGCTACCTCAAACATGCATCTATTGCAGCTCTTTTATAATTACTAGGCATTTTATTGGGAGCTATATTATGGATCACATAAATCCTATTGACAAGTATAAATAATTAGGACAAACAAAACACCAACATGTAATCCTTTAGATCGAGGCATAACCAATATCTAATATTACACGCACATAGATACCATGATAAATATAGTCTGTAAGGCACATTATCAAACCACATTCCACAAGAAGGCAAAGGAGTGGAGAGAGATATATTTTATATTTTTATCATCAATCAAATCTATTATAAATCCCAAAATTTCCTAATCATTACAAACAAATTTACTTACATAAATGTTCCCAAGTTTCCCCTTTTTACACAATGATTTCTATCACTAGTTTATTTCATCTATTTATCAAGATTAGGGAAAAAGGGAAGAGAGATATAAGATTCCAAAAACTATTGAGCATATATCATTTTATCTCTACAAAAGAGAGTACTACCATGACCATATATTACTTCATGTTAGAAATGCAAAAATCACTTCCATTTTAACTTTTATGATAAAGTTATGTTATGAGTCTCATAAAAACACATTAAATAGTGTAGAAAATCAAACATAACAAATCATGGATTCAAAAAAGTATTTATAGGAAAAAGATAGAGCATGACCTTTCAAATCAGCTTAGCAACCATTTTTGCAAGTGTTCATGATTAATAGGTCAAAGATAGGATCAAGAGATAGGGTTAGCGACTAGAAACAATTTAAGATACACCAACTTATCCTAATACATTTTTTAGGAATACAAGTACTTTCAATAGAAATAAGATGACTCAAATGTATATGGTAGCATTACTACAGAAAGACATCCACAATATCGATCCAAAAAGGTAAAAACTTAAGTAATGGAAATAAGATGACCCAATCATTAAAGAACATGTGTATTCTTGAAAAAAAATGTAGCATGAATACATAAAACATAGATTTCATGTCCAAGATTCAAAATTAATAACATAAGGATAAAATCAGAAGGAAACAACACAAAACACTAAATGTTATGCATAGGCGAGCTGCGAGTCCTAGAGTTTCCAGTGTGGCAACCTAGGGCTCTGATACCAGATGTAATGCCCCGCTAGGGAACCCAAGAGGACAAGACATCAAACTAATAAAAGATGTGAGATTTTTTTTTAATTAAATAATATGATATGCACCAACTATAATACATAAACAAGCACTTATTTACAAAACTTTAATGCAAGACTACTAACCAACCTAAGTCCTCACAGGTTCCCTAACATCACTACTCAAGCAACATTGATTAACCTATTCACCTTAAGAGTTACACATAAGCTTTACATTATTTATAATTCACTAAGGTACATGTTCATATCTCAATAACATAATTCAATTACATGTTATCAATATTTGATTTTCCAACTCAAGTCATTACTTCATAACTAATCATTGAAATCACAAATGTTTTCTAATCTATCCTTTATATCAATTCATTAAAATTTAGGGTAGAGTTAAATATTCATTAAGACATACACTATCCTATGGAATTTCATTACACTAGGTTCATTTTAATACATTAAATAAATGTTCCTAGTTCATTATTTTCCGTAATCAGAAATCAACCATCTATTGTAACCAATCAAGTTACTAAGTTTACTATCTCATTCCATATTGAATCAGAAATATCATTTTCTTCTCCCCTAACATAAACAATTATTCCTTAATGCTAACAATTTATTTATCATTCCATTGATGTATAGCCATTAGTTACAAAATCTATTACTATTCTATCATTTGCTAACAATTCCTTTTTGAACATTAAGATATAACACTTCTTTTCCAATCATTTTCCTAGATACAAAAAAATATAGTTATATCAAAGTTCATTTCCTTTATAGAAGGGTAACATAAGATAATAAAGGACTCTTAAAAAAACATAATACACCTCTTTTAATACTTGTAACATATACAAATTATAATATAATCTTTCCCTTTTCATTTCACATAGAACTACCCCTACCCCATTACATTTTCTTGAATCAATTTACATCATTACATCATGTACAAATGTCTCCTTCCAAGAGCTTACAATTACATAAATATATTTACATTAAATACATCTAGGTAAATGATACAATACAAAGTCTTCAACTACAAACCTAGAAAGGAACGTGTGCAAGGATCATCCATGAGACCATGACTAATACCTCAATTAAGATTAACCACCCAACCGTGTGAAACCAATAGGCCCACTCCCCCGAGCTCAAAGATAGAAGCCAAGGACCATATAAAAAGGATGAATACATGTGAAACTAATAGGCCCACTCCCCTGAGATTAGAGATAGAAGCCAAGGACCACATAAAAAGGATGAAAACTAGGACATACCTAATGTGACTTAAACTTGTATGCACCCTAAAATGGTCGCCTAGACTTTGGGCCCCATTTATTATTTTATCATTTGATCAAATTTTTGAATCAATGCTTTGGAACATTTTCAATTCAAATCAATTTCCTTGATCAAATTGTAATTAATTCAATTATTCAATTATTTCAATATTTCCTAAGGTTTGATCATTTTTATCTAATTAAAAGATTTAATCTCTCTTTTAATTAAATAAAAATCCTCTTATTTAATTAAAAGATTTAATCTCCCTTTTAATTAAATTCCTCTTATTTAATTAAATTCAATTCCTCCCATTTAATTAAATAAAATTCTTCTAATTTATTTAATTGAAAGAAAACCTCTCT
>MU224393.1:908224-919445 GCA_018584345.1 Thuja plicata
AAGTTCGACCTTATAAAGGTGAACAAACCCTAAAAACTAAAAGCTAGGTTGCGCATTATTAATTAATAACTAATTAATGATGCACCTAAGAGAAAGCATAAGCTAAAAGAGTAATAAAACTCTAACAGGAATCACATATAACTGCTGTGAAAAGAATTCTAAGATATCTGAAGAATACCGAGGAATTTGGCTTATGGTATAGAAGAGAAGGAAAATTTGAACTAAAAGTGTTTACCGATGCTGATTGGGCTGGAAATCTTGATGACCAGAAGAGCACAACTGGAGGAGCATTCTTTATGGGTGAAAAACTTGTCACATGGATTAGCAAGAAGCAAGGATGCATCTCTTAGTCTATTGCAGAAGCAGAATACGTAGCTGCTACTGCAAAATGCTCAATTATTGCATGGATCAAACAGTTGCTGGAAGGTATGCATATGAAAATCATAGAACCAGTAGTTATCTATTGTGATAACACCAGTGAAATAAATATTTCCAAAAATCTAGTCATGCATGCAAAGACTAAACACATTTCCATCAAGTATCATTACTTAAGAGAACAAGTTCAAGAAAAAGAGGTAATACTTGAATATGTGCAATCAAAAGAACAATTGGCTGATATCTTCACCAAGCCACTGCCCAAGGATACATTTGAGTACCTGAGAAGAAGACTAGGGGTCAAACCCATGTCTAACAGTCAGTAAAAGGACTGGACACTGCATCAGCCATATATTATCAGAATATCATTCATGATTGATGCAAGCAAAAGCTGAACTTCAAAGCTACATCTATATACAGAAAGGTATATATCAGAAGGAGCACCAGAGCAGATTGTTATGGATAAGGGAAATTCAAGGAATATACTATGGATAGAAGACATTGTTTTACAAACATGTCAGATATTTGTGAAAATATTTGTTTGGCATTAATGTCAAAGGGAGAGAATGTATTCATATTATCATTAGATGCTATTCATTATCAGATTACTCAAAATAGGGAGAGATCATATCCATAGGGAGAGAATTTTTTGTATCAATGTTGCATATAAAAGAGAAAGACATCAAAGAAGCAGAATCGTCAAAGAGAAAAATTGACACCAACAGAGATCACAACACATCAGAAGAAGAAATAGTAAAACTGCAAGAATCAAATCTAAGCTTACACAGAGCTTATCGACGGTCAGACATTTTATTGGTTATCAAAACAAACTGTTTGGTAATTTGATAAATCTTAACAATTGTATTTCATATTGTATTAGAAATAGTATAATGTGATAATATAGTATGTTGCCGTCAATGCCAAAGGGAGAGATTGATGACATGTAACTGATTAAATGTTTGAATATATTAAGTTGAAGATGATGCAAGACATTAAATTAGTTAATGGTCTGTATTATCATTGATGTCAACTTGTTATCATCTGTATGGTCATATACATAATGCCAAACACTTTAGAGAATCAATGGAACAAAGGTTATGCTTTCAACAATGCATAAAATTCAAGTATTCACCAAGTGACAGACTACATCGGTGGAGTGCACACCATCGGTAAAGACAAAGATAAAGTCACAGTAATACCCGACGATCAGAAGACAATGTTGCCCGATGAAGCAGAATCACAAGATGCCCAACGAGCTAAAAATAGTGTTGCCTAATAAGCAAGATCCAATGATGCCCGACGGATGGAGATCCCAAAGCTAATTGAAGTTGCACCGATGGAACTAGCAGTTGTCACCGGTGATGAACTGCAGAATTGACCAACAGAACAGAGTGATCAGAAAATGACAAAATATCTAGCTGGCAGAGCTTAAGGATAGACTGAACTAGTTGTTTTATTTTTTTTATTCAACCATAGTTAAGTAAGTGATTTAAAGATGATTTATATAGCTGGCAAGAAGATAACTATGAGATAAATTAGGAGTTAAAGCCGTAAATCAATTTGGTTGGATTGTTTTTCACGCCAAGAATCAAGAACCAAGAATTCAGGAATATCATGTCTATTTAAGAGACAAGCATAATTTATTTCCATGGGCAATCAGATACATGGGGGAGTGAACTGATAGAAGATGCTGAAGAGAAACTGATGAAGGTTAAACTTCATACAGTCCTGATCAATCAAGCTAAGGGAGAGCTAAAGAATTCTGCAGACACCGACACACAGTGAAGCACAACATCACAGAGCAGAAAGAATGAAGAACAAAGGAGTAGAATTGATACATTGATCAGAAAGGTATTGTACATAAATAGATCTGAATATCTGCAATTCAGTTGCATTAGAAGCAGGTCATTTTGTTTCGGTTTAACCATTGAAGTATTAAGTCTCTTAATAGAGCAGGACTTAACAGTCTTTTGTAATTGAGGTATATCCTAATAGATTACCAAAAGGTTGACTCATGATAGTAGCATCAGTCTTATCTAAAGCCTATTGATAGTCTAAGAAGGAGGCTGATTCAAGGATGGTAGTAAGATTAGCATAAAGCCTATTGACAGTCATGAGACTGATGCAAGGATGGTAGCGTAGATGCCAGATACTAAGTGACAACCTATGTATAAAAATCCTCTAACAAGGTCACACTTAACCGTGTGTTTGTAACCTTTAACAGGGCTGGCTCCTAACAGGGCTCACTTCAGAAAGTGAAAATTTGGGGTACCGGTCCTGGTGGTTTTTCCCTTAACAGGGTTTCCACGTTAAAATCCTTGTATTATATGTGTATGGTTCATTAGTTTATTGTTTTACATTCTACATATGCATTTATGGATTGATTGGGATACTCTGCATATTTACTGAGTATCGGTAAATACAGTTTAGTGCTTATTGGTTATCAAGGAGAAGAAGGACAGACAAGGTAAACCGACAAACAGTCATTTGTTTCAAGTATTTCAAAGGCATACATCTTGTAGGGACTTAATAATTGGAGAAGTATTGATTGGTGAATTAAAGTTTAAATTGGATAAATTTTTGAGGCTACTGATTCACCCCGCCTCTTAGTTATTACTAACACTAAGTGCCATCCTTCTTTGAGTCAATCTTTTGGGAAGATCAATTGTAGAAATCAAGATTTGTTTTTAATTTCTTTCCCTAATTTTTGATCTAGTTTTTACATCATGCAAATGGGTTCCTATTTGCATTTTATAACTTTTGAAACCCTCTAAAATCAGGGGTTTTGGTTACAATTACACGGGACTTTTGAAATCCCTTGTAGTCAGAAATCAAACCTTTGACTATAATATATGTTTAAGTTTTCTATAATCTTCCACAATAATATGTGGTCAGGAATTAAGTATCAACTACATTTGAATCCATTCACACTATTTAGTGCAATCGAGACTTTAAGTCTCGGTTGCAACATAAAATGTTATTTGTTTGCATAGTTAGGACTTAAAGTCTTGACTACACCTGATGTCAACTACATCACTTTGCACAATCAAGACTTAAAGTCTTGATTGCAATACAAATACATATATTTTCTTAATGCAATTGAAACTTATAAGTTTTGATTACTCTAATTGCCACATATACATGTGCAATTAAGAATTTTAGTCTTGATTGCAACTTAATGTTTTGCACTACTTTATGGAGTTAGAACTTTTAGTTTTGATTACATAATGTATTTTCTTCCACTATGTATTGGTATAATTGGGACTTATAGGCATGATTAAAACAAAGAACTTATATGTCTTTCTCCTGTGTTCAAACCCCATAATTTCAAATTGCTCTACTTTTAGTCATTTTATTACCATTTTTGTGTTTACTTGAACTCTTCTTCTTTGTCTCACCGTTTGTGGTTAGTCGTTATCCAGCCTTCAAAATATTCAGAATCCACTGCTACAACTTAATTTTAGATTCTCTCTTTCATGCTCAATGTTTATCATCTCAACTTCATAGAGATAACTTCTCTTGAAGAATTTGCATTGCACTAAGCAAGAATATGAGGTTGGACTTAATTGATAATGGACTAAGAACTATCAAGGATGCAAGTTGGTGTTCATACACAAGATGTCTTTATAAACAACTTGAAGATTTTGAGCATGTGATATCATGTAACAAGGATAATGTAATTAAATTTATCTTGGAAAACACTTGGTATACTCTTATCATGCAATATGTAATTTAATTTGACACATTGCATGTAAAGTTGTAAAGTGTAATTGCATATCTTACACTCCAAGTAAAAATAGATTATGACTCTTAGTGTGAAATAAGTCAAAGTTTGTTAGGATGCTCCCATCTTTTACTCATAGAATCTCTTCTAAAAATATGAGAGGGCAATGATGATCCTTTGAAAATAGAAAATTACTTTGCCAATTTTTGAAGCACTATGAAACTGCGTATTTAAATGTAAATCAAATTATAATCAATAAAAGAGGTTGGTTTCTTTCAAACTTTGTGTTGGAATAAGTTGTTATGTAATAGCATTATTTGGAATTAGTTGTGAGTTTTGTGTTCTCTAAAATAAATTTGAACCCAATCTCGTAGTCTTTGAGTTGCTTATTGTGTTTAGAGTAAATGTATTAGTTCAACTTAATCTTGTAATCTTTGAGTTGTTGATTATGTTTTAATCTAGTATTCTCAAGCTAAAGGATAACTTATAGTTTGTGTGTTGATTTATCTTTTATGTTTGTGTGTTTAATTTTTAACTAATGTTGGATTCTTTGAGCTACATGTATGTTGCATCTCTATTCGTAAATTTCCGTAAGAAGTCACAAAATGTATTTGAGATCCTGTGAGCTTCTTGATCATTGACTTTGCTAGATTGTACCTAAAAGTTTATTGTAAGAAAGGATCATCTATCCTAAAATAAGAGGACATGGTGAAGGAAGAACACCTATTCCAAAGAAAGACAACATCATGAATGTAACACCACATTGATTAGATTAATGTACATAATCTTAGTTCTTAGTTAGGTGTTAGGAATTTTTAGTAGAAATAAATAGGGGATCCTTCCCTTATAAATAGGAGAGACTATGTCTCACGTACTATGGTTGAAACTACTATTTTTCAATTGATCCAAAAAATTGATGGTTGCAAAATATTCAGCCAAAAATTTTTGGCGACGTTGTTGGGGACACGATGCACATTCAAGAGCCTCATGATTTCATTTGAAGTATGCTAGTTTCCTTTTCATTGTAATTTACTTTCTTGTAGTTTTTCAATATTTCACCAAGGACATGTAAAATGGTTTCTCAAGGTTCTTGGGGGAACACTTATGGTGCACTAAGTCTGACACCACCCATACATCATTTTCCTCAAAGTTCATGGAAGAACTTTCCTAAGTTCTATGGGAACGAGAAGAAACATTAGACAAACACATCAAGGCCTTATATATAGCATGTGGATAAATGCTTGGAGTTGAATTATAAGATATTTTAGTGAGGCTATTCATTTAAAATTTACAAGGTATTTTTGTAGATTGGATTTACAACCTTGCACCTTAATCCATCACTGATTGTGATACACTCAAAACTAAGTTTGAACAAAGTTTCAAACTAGATGAAGATGCTCATTCTTTTTTGGCTCAACTTACCCAATAGAAGACATATTCTCACATTCCTATGCATGAATTCATTGCTCAATTTAACAAGTTGACCTACATAATTCTAGATGTTGCCCAACTTGTAGTTAATAATTTCAAGTGTTTCTTTATCAATGCTCAAGTTCCAAAGGTGAGCTTTATATTGAGAAGAGCAAGCCTAACTAATCTTACAACCGCACAAACCTTGCCTACTAAAATTAAAGATATTTTGATATTGTCTGAGAAGATAAGAATAGAACCAAATGGGTCCAGAGAAAGCTCTTCTTTGGATTCATCTTCTTTGTCCAACATAATGGTTCCTATGGTGCAAATATTATCTAATGAGCTACTTTGGACCTCAAAATTAAAATATCTCAAGGTGTATTTGTTGATGACAATTATTCAATTATGTATTGTCATTGATGTTTACACAAGTATAGTGATGTTTTCATAAATGTCTAATCCTATCTGAGCATAATCAGTGTGTTTTCCAATCTCTCTCAGGAATTGAAGATGACCAAAGTGTTTTTTAGTTCTAACCGAGTTCACTCAGGCATTACAATGTTGGTTGGGTGTTGAAGGATTTCATTATTGATAGAGAAAAATAGTTAGTGTCAGCCGACTAATAGTGGATTATATTTTATGGATAATTAGTTATATGCAGGGGACATACATGAGTTTTATTATTTATTTGGAGGGATATCAAGGCCGACTTGACAAGGCTTAACATATATATGTAAGGTCAAGTTTCGATTGATAATAGAGATTGTGTAAGATAATTGTGAAGTGTGATATGAAGAGTGAAGGAAAAATTGAATGTGATTATGATTGAAGACATAATACAGAGGACTGCAATATAATATCTGATCAGTGAGGATCAAACACTTAATCCAGAATAGAGATCTAAATCAGCAAGGATAGTTGCTTATCAAAATAGGTCAATCCATTGTTACTCTCTAACAATTGTAATAGTGATAAAATCTCTTACCAGAGTAGACTTAACAGTCTTTTGTAAATCCTCTAACAAGGTGAAATTTCTATATTGAAGTGTTTGAAGACCTCTCACAAGGCCACTCCTTATAGGGTGATTAAATCCTCTAACCATGTCACACCTAACAGTGTGTTATTGTAACCTTTAACAGGGTTGGCTCCTAATAGGGCTCACTTCATAAGAGTGAATAACAATGACTAGTTGCTATTGGTGGTTTTTCCCATATTGGGTTTCCACGTTAAATCTTGGTGTTATCTGTGTACATTTCATTTTATTTATGGTTTATGTTTCTACAATTAATTATTAAAGATAATCATAGTTAATATCTTAAGATTTGCTATGTTAACTGAGTGACAGTGAAATATCTATGTTAACCGAGCAACAATGACTGATTTGTTTAAGACATCTAAGGGACTTGGATTTGTTTTTGTGGTAACTAATTCACCCCTCCCCTCTCAGTTACCCAAGTGATTTCCAACAATTGGTATTAGAGCTGCAAGTGCAATCTGAGTTGTAGGTGGAGTTATTGAAGACACAACAGTGGTTAGCAAGGTATTGAGAAGTTTACTTCCTATCTATGCAATTAGAGTTTCAACTATTCAAGAGATGAGATGAAGTAATGGTATAACTCTAGATGGATTGATTGGAAGATTACCAGCTTTTGAGTTATATAGCTTTGACAATTATTATCCTAATCCTAGCAATCTTGAGTCAGCATTCAAAGCTAAATTAAACCTTGGAAAGATGAAAGGAAAACAGATTGACAATGATAGTGATGATGAGGATCTGGAAATTATTGAAGCATTACTTGCAAGGAGAGCTGCAAAAGGAAAAGGACAATACTAAGGAAGAATACCATTGATTTTCTTTGCATGTGATGAGGTCAGTCACATTGCTGTTAAATATCCGAACAAGGAAGACAAAGGTGAGAAAAAGTTCAACAAGTATAAAGGTAAGAAAGACTACAAAAACTACAAAAGCTACAAGGACAAAGGTAAGAAATATTGTTATATTGCTAAAGATTATAATAGTGATAAAGATAAAAATGAAAAGGGTTACATTTCTATTAAGGATGAGTTAGATAGTGAAGACAATAAAAAGGAAACACTATATTCTCATATTAGCAAGAATGACACCCGGATAATTGATAGTGGTTGTTCTCACCACATGAATGGTGATAAAACCAAATTTGAACATATTGAACACTATGATGGTGGGAGTGTTAGTTTTGGGAATGATGAACCCTACTATGTAAAAGGTAAAGGTTGTATTTCTCTTATTGAAGGAGTCAAATGTGATAATGCTTATTGGGTTGAAGGACTAAGGCATAATCTACTAAGTGTGGCACAACTGAATAAGATTGGTTTCAAGGTAGAATTCCTGAATGGTAAGGCCAAGCTCTTGGATGGTAGAGGAAACCTAGTTGGAACTAGTAGGCAAACAAAAGCTAATCTATTTTATCTTGATCTCAATGAAAGTTCATATTTTATTGCATAAGTAGAAGAAATCTGGTTATCGCATAAAATTTTGTGTCATGTGAAATTTGACAACCTGATCAACATAAGTAAGAAAAGAAGAGTAAGAGGTATTCCTTTTTTGAAGAAACCTGAACTAGCAATATGTAAACAATGTCAAATTGGGAAGATGGGAAAAACTAGCTTCAAGAGCAAGAACTAATGTTGTAATTATTGGAATGATGTACTAAGAGGGGAGGGGTGAATCAGTACCTCTAAAACTTTTTATGTGGTTGACCCATTAACCTTTGTGTCATCAGATTTGTATATACCTATCTATCTGTTCATCTTTGATTATGTATGTGTGATCATAATATAAGTTCTTTATATGTAAAAACATTCAAGAAACATTCATGAAAACAAATAACACATAACACATGATATGATATCGCAAAAAACTCCTGTTAGGAAGTAAAAACAGCGGTGGGGATGTCTACCCACAAAACTTCACTATTTGTAGATAAGAAGGGAGCTGGTAAAGGCTTAGAAATGATCACTTCTGATGATCTACCCTATTAAGAATATTAGAGTGGAGACCTATTAGGATCTACTTTGTTTGAAGTTTTAGCAGCACCGTTAGTTGTGCACTCTGTTAAGAGATTTATCAAAGAACTGTTAATTCCACCTTCTACAAAAGGATTTCTGTTGTGATGCACTTGTTAGTATGCAACTACAATACAAATGTTGATCTGATAGTGAATGAAATCTCTAATTGCTGATAACAGATCCTGTATAGATTACAATGTATGTATGTAATCAACTTGAGTGATTGAGTAATACCTTGTCTCTGCTCGTCGGTAGCCTTCCTGTGTTCTTGACAACTGCTGTGATCTGTTTATGAACTTTGCATGAATTCTCTTCTTCTTCTTAGATTCTCTCCATATCTACTATCATTATTCAAATGATTACAAGTCCTTTTTATTACTAATGATGGAACATCTATTTATACTAGTTTCTAGCTCTATTCTTGATTCATTCTTTTCAAATTAACTCGAGATCCAAGGTTTACAACTTGACCTTGATCTTTAGTTAGATATGTTTTAGATCCGTTAGGATGCTTTAAAACATTTACAATATGCTTGATTGACCCTTAAGTTAAGATTTAAAACAAATAAAAACTCTATAAATAGAATTACATTGCTTTATCTGACGTGTAAAATCAGATCCACTTTTTGCAGGTTCTTTAAATGACTGTCGGTTCTGATGGTCAGGCTACTCTGTCAGTCTGTCAGTTTTCTTCTCCGTCGGTGTTCCTTACTTGAACTATTCATTGGGTATGCCTTTTCTACTCCATCGGGGATGTTCTCAAAATTGTATTGTCGGTTATGCTTGTCGTCGGTAATTTCTATACTTAGTATTTTCACATTAGACATTTTGTCCTGTCGGGTATGCTTGTTGTCCATCGGTTATGCTTACTGTCTACCAGTTATGCTTATACCGATGACCTTCATCATGTTTTTCCCTTTAAGTATACTAATGGAAAAACTTAATTTCATCAACTACAATACAAAATAAGTCTTGGAATTGGTGCATACTGACCTATGTGGACCAATTGGAACAAAAAGTTACAAAGGTGAGAAGTACTTCATTCTATTTGTTGATGATCATTCCAGAATGATGATTGTTATGTTTCTCAAAGACAAATTAGAAGTCTTTCAGAAGTTCAAATGGTACCTAGCCAGAGTTGAAAAAGAAATAGGAAAGAAACTTAAATTCTTAAGATATGACAGAGGAGGAGAATTCATTTCTAATTAATTCAATGAGTTCTACAATGAAAGAGGAATCAAACGATAGGTATCTGCCATAGGTACACCACAACAGATTGGTATAGCAGAAAGAAGGAACATACCCATTATGGATTATGCAAGAACCTTGATGATTGAGAAGGATATTGCTACCAAATACTGGAAGGGAGCCATTAGCACTGCAATTCACACCTTGAACCAAGTTTAACTGAAGAAAGGTAGTGAGAAGACACCTTTTGAATTATGGTATGGCTATAAACCTAATGTTTGTTATTTCAAAGTATTTGGAAGTAGATGTTACATCTTGAAGGAATCAAGAAATCAAAAATTTGATGTAAAAATTGATGAAGGTATATTCCTAGGCTACTCTAGCAAAAGTAAGGCATATAAATGTTTAGATCTTAATACTCATAAATTCATAGAAAGTGTGCATGTAAAGGTTGATGATTTTGCAGAGAAAAATGAAGAAAAAAGTAGTAAAGAGCCTGAAGACTACAAAAATTTTGTGTATTATGAACCTGATACTATACCTAAGACACATGCAATGGTGCTTGGACAACAATCATGTCAACCACTGAATTCATCTGCACAAACCTTGTTGCAACCTATGCAACCAGTGATGCTAACTAAAGAAATTGAGTCACAAAGAGAGGGAACTGAGTCTCAGATTGAAGAAATCGAGTCACAGATAAAGGCACCCGAGTCATGGACAGATACACCCAAGTCCCAAACAGTGGAACCCGAGCATCAGACAAAAGACCAGGACAAAATATTTGAGCATGGTGAACATAGTGGAGCAAGCCTAGAATCAAGGAGGAAGGATCTTGTACTTTCTAAATATTTTATAAGGCATCATGCACCTGAACAAATAATTGGAGATAAGACAAAAGGTGTAATGACAATGCGCAAGATAAAAGGTACATGTTTACTCAGTGAAATTGAACCTAGAACTGTTAAAGATGCATTGAATGATGAGAAATGGATTGAAGTAATGAATGAAGAGATTGAACAGATAGAAAAGAACAAAACCTAGAATCTTGTACCTAGACCAAAAGGCAAGAATGTAATTGGTACTAAGTGGGTTTTCAGAAACAAGATGAATGAGAAATGTGAAGTTTCCAAAAACAAAGCCAGACTAGTATGTAAAGGATATGCTCAAGAAGAGGGTATTGAATATGGAGAAACATTTTCTCATGTTGAAAAACTTGAAGGAGTCATAACTCTTCTGGCATATGCTGCACATAAAGGATTCAAGATATATCAAATGTGGTGCAGGAGCACCAAGGACCAACATGAAGACCATGACTGAATGGAGGGAACCTAATGGAAATCAGAGGTCCAAGGAGATCAAAGGGACCCTAGGTGATGCAAATCACATCAACTATGGTGTATTGGCTCCTATAATGTTTTGATGTCATGAAATGACATTTGTTTATTAAGAATAAGTTATATCCTAAAGGGA
>MU224393.1:922279-947978 GCA_018584345.1 Thuja plicata
GTATATTCAGATCAAATTGCTTAATCCAAGGTAAAGTATGTAGACTCATTATAGACTCAGGAGCAAGTCATAATGTTGTGTCTCATGAAGTGGTGAGGAAGTTAAATTTGAAAACATTTTTACATCCAAAGCCATATTATGATACTTGGACAAATGAAAATTAGAATTTGTTGGTTAGTACTCAAGTCATGATTGAATTTTCAATTGGCAAGTACAGAGATAGGGTACTATGTGATGTTTTGGATATGAGTTGTGGACACTTGATCTTAGGCAGTTCTTGGCAATGGTCAAGGAGAGTTATTCATGATGGATTCAACAATAAGTACTTGGTTCACCATGTAGGCAAGAAATATGAATTGCAGCCATTAGTGAGGTACCAAGAAGAACCAATACTTATGTGTTTTGGGCAGGAGATAGCAAAGAAGGTTCAGTATGATACTGGATGGAAGAAGGATGAGAAAGTACAGTCAAGAGGCTACTATGACAGTCCTAAAGGAGGATAGATTTGGGACCTAGCCTTTGTGCAAGTTGGGACCATAAAGTGTCCTATGATGCAGCCAGAGAAAAGCAAGGGGGCAGAGATGTTAGATCAGAGACATAATCCATAGAGTGGATCAAAGGAGGAGGATTTCCAGCCCTCTCACTGTCCTTCCCAAGGGCAGGTAGAAAAACCATGTTTTTATTTTAACAAATTGTGTGTGAATGTAGGTTTGAAAGATGTGAGAAGGAAGATCAATTTGGGGGATTACTTCACCCCTACATTGCAGAGGTCTTTTAGGCCACACAAGGCTTGGGACAAGCATTTCATTGATGGTGGGGAGTATGGTGCAGGAGCACCAAGGACCAACATGAAGACCATGATTGAATGGAGGGAACCTAATGGAAATCAGAGGTCCAAAGAGATCAAAGGGACCATAGGTGATGAAAATCACATCAACTATGGTGTATTGGCTCCTATAATGTTTTGATGTCATAAAATGACATTTGTTTATTAAGAATAAGTTATATCCTGAAGGGATTAAATAAATGTAATTTGGACCATTAGTGTCCCAATGTGTGTAGGAGGTTCTAGGCGTTTTAGTTTGGCTTTAAATAAGTCTCCTAGGTGTTTGACATCCTTTGGAGTTCTTATTTTTCAAATTACAAAGGTTTTAAAGCATTTTTAAAGTTTAAAAATTCAAATATTTGAAAAGTAACGGCTAATAGCCATTTAGGAGGGAAATGGAGTTTCTATTGTAAAAACACTTAACTAATCCCTCAAACTGATTGAAAGAGGTTTGGGAAGTTGATTTTTGCATTCCTATTTGTATTTGGTATTCCATTGTTCACACATGGTGGCTGGAGTGTACAGACTGCAACAATAATATCAATAAGAGACAAGTTTAAATCTGTAATTTGAATGTTCTATGGATTTTGGATGGTTTAAACACTTCTTGTTTTAAGTATTTGGTTGATGGTGGAATAGGAAGCAATATAATATCATTTTTATGTCCATTCAAATGCATTGAAAGTCATTTTGTATGACTGTACTGTCATTTCTGGCAAGTTAAAATTTAGATTTTGTGAAGTTTTTCATCTATTTTGTAGTTAGTTTGAAATTTTGATCCTTTCCATGGATTAAAAGGCCTATAATCCATGGGAGGAGTATAATAACCATGTATGATAAGATATAACACTGATCCTTGCAGAGATTTGAAGGAATGAAGTGATCACAGGTTGATTTGGAGAAGGGTTTCAAGTGAAATTGATGGCACAAGTGTAGCAGCCAATGATCCGTCCAAATAAGGGGTACATTTTATGATGTGGGTTGTCTTATATTGTAATTTTATTGGTGAATCAAGTACTGGTAATGTCTGGAAGTCATTGGAGACAATACATTGAGGAAGCCTTAGTATTAAGGGCTTGAAATGAGTGAATTTGGGGGTTTTGATGTTAATGAAGGTCTGAGTCTAATTCCTCTTGGATTTAGTGGTTTTGAGTCATTTAATTTTTCTTACCAATATTTGAGACATTGGGAGAATGTTTATCATATAGTTTCTTTGTAAATTGGGGTCTTTTTATGCACTTTTTGAGCCATAGTGTGAGGACAGTCACATATGGTCCAAAGGAGTCACTATTGTACTTTTTATATGTTGTAGAAGGGGATAAAGGGTATCCAAAAATATAATTTTTTTGGTTAGTTGTTTGGGAAAATCTGAACTTAAGGGCAAATTACTCTCGCTACAAGGCTACAAGGGAGGCTATTAGGCCTAGTGACAGTTTGGTGAAGAATTGAAGGCTAGGAGAGTTGGGTGGGTCTTGAAACCTTGAAACCACTTTGATATGTCCTAATAAACCTCATATATGTCAAATCCATCATTATTTTGTACCTAGGGTAACCTTGGTTGCATTGGGTCTATTTGAGCCATTGTGCTTGTGGAAGGTTAGTTCATTTGTGAACCAAATTTGGCACCTTACCTTGAAGAGCAGTCCATCACATCATCTAGTGCATCAAAATGGATGTAAAATCGGCATTCTTGAATGGAATTATAGAGGAGGCAATCTACATTGAGCAACCTGAAGGTTTTGTAGAACCTAACAAAAGGAATATGGTTTGCAAACTGCACAAAGAATTGTATGGACTGAAGCAAGCTTCGAGAGCCTGGTATGAAAGACTGCATGGTTACTTGATAAGTATTGTATTTAAGAGAACTAATGACAATAGTAGCTTGTACATCAAAGAAGGACCTCATAAAAAGATACTATTAGCAGAAATATTTTTTGATGACATATTGTTCATTGGATATGATGACTTATGCAGAGCATTCTCAGAAGCTATGAGTAAAGAATTTGAGATGTCTATGTTTGGTGAACTAAAATTCTTTGTTAGCTTACAAGTGTATCATAGGAAGGATGATATCTACATTACTCAGTCTAAATACATAAAAGAGATACTGAATAAATTTGGGATGGAAGAATCTAGACCAGTTGGAACACCTATGCCTATTGGACATAAGCTATCTAAGGATGCTGATTCAAAGGAGGTGATTCAGACTACATAAATATCCATGATTGGAAAACTTCAATATGTTTTTCACACTAGACCTGATATTGCATTAGTAGTTAGTATTGTTGCAAGGTTTTCAGCTAATCCTAGAGAGAATCATTTGATGGCTATAAAAAGGATTCTGAGATATCTCAAGGGTACTGAAGATTATGGATTATGGTATAAGAAAGGAGGAAACTTTAATTTGAAGAATTTTACTAATGCTAATTGGGTAGGAAGTGTTGATGCCACAAAGAGCACAAGTGGTGGAACACTAATTCTTGGAAAGAGGCTAGTCTCTTGGACAAGCAAGAAATAGAACTGCATTTCTCAATCTATAGCAGAAGCATAATATGTTGCTGCAACAATGAATTGTTCAAACATCATATGGTTCAAACAAATTTTGTTTGGTATGAAGGTAGATATCACATAACCTATCATTATCTACTGTGACAACAACCATGCTATTAACATTTCAAAAAACCCTGTGATGCATACCAAGACCAAACATATTGCAATAAAATATCATTTCTTGACGGAATTGGTTCATAACAAAGAAGTAAGACTAGAGTATGTGAATACCAAAGAACAACTTGCAGAAACAGTAAAAAAACTGCTACCTAAGGATGCATTTTTGTATCTTAGAGGAAATATAGGGGTAATTCCCCTAACTGAGGCTCACTAAAACACATTTTAGTGATGCATCAATCAAGCTACAGAACATACCTAACATGTTGATGCACATATTTATAGCTTATTGCATATGAATCAGTAGAAACTTGTACATTACATTTTCATTGGATACATCAGTTGGTGTATTTGGCATTGGTTGTCAAAGAGGGAGAGATTACTGTATGTCATAAGAAATCATGATGGAAGGAGAGATTACCATATGATCAATGAAAGAGGGAGAGATTACTGATGGAGAGATTGATGACAGAGGGAGAACTTTATCAGAGACAAAGATTAATGTAAGAGGGAGAAATCTATATTTTAGTGTTTGAGGGAGTTTTGGATGTGAATAAAAATGAAGCTAAAGACATTAATAAAATTAGATGAGAATTAGAATGAAGCTAAGGACATTAAAAATATTACATTCTTATGTTTGCTGCTATATAATTCTTTGTATTCTTTGGTTGTATTTCCAATTTTTGTGTTCTCCCTGTAAATTTTTGAGATTTCCTATAATGCCTATGTTCAAAAGGTTGAAAATTATGTTTAAAATTATTACATACCTCTGCAAATAAATTCTTTATCCCTAAACCTATTTGAAAATGTCAAAAACCCTAAGCCCTTAGGGTATTTCTACTCAAAATGCAAAAAAAAGCCCTAAATTTCTTAGATGAGTTCTATTTTCATGTAACCTTTTTTATAACTTAAGTGTGAAGTTATTTGCATGTGCTAAATTTTTGGTCGCTTAGTCTCATAAAGAAAAGTGAATATTCTGATCAAACTGGAGACTTGGCAAAATGCTTTAGTCGCATAGTCTCCTAATAAAAATAATATGCTTCAGAGGATCACAAGACTTGGCGCAAACTGTTGATCAGAAGTTTAATCTAACAGTGGTCAGATTATCTCCTGATAAGAATAGAGTTAGTGATTTTATATGGAAACTTCAAGTTTACTCATTTGCGTTATGTCCAAATAAACTATGGGGTTATCGATTAAGTCAAAAGATTAAGGTTTCACCGTTGTTGCTAAGTTCCAAAATAAAATGTGGGTAAAGTAAAAGATCAAGAGATTCAATGACAACCATTGATCAGAAAATTAATCCAATAGCACTCGGGAAGTCTCCAAATTAACATTGTAGTTTAGAAAAAATCAAGTGACATGGAGTTTTAACAGTCACCAAGTCTCTGAATAAACCTGGGTTGAATGTCAATTTGGATAATAGTGTTGTCGCGTAATCGCAAGAAGAAAGATGAGTTAAGTTGATAATCAAGTGATTTAGTGACAACCATAGGATGGAGGCTAGATCAACGATAGTCGTGTAGTTGCGGTATAAATTTGAATTGTCAAATAATATATGGCGATTAAGAGACAGAAGAAAAGTATGACATGTTTCTATCAGTCGTAAAGTCTCATGAAAAGCTAGGGTTTAACATGAAGATCGGGAGACTTAGCTATGACTGTCAGATAAGAGAAAGTGGAGATCAATGGTAGTCACATTGTCTCCAGATAGAAGTCATTAAAGTAGAAAAATTAAGTGACAAAGAGACTAAAGGATTTTTTGCTAGGTCTTTGGATAAAATATGAGTTGGAGATTTGGTTTAGCGATATAGAGATTTAACAATCGCCAAGTCTCCAGTTGTGACTCGAGGTTAAAGAAAATATAAGTAAATGATTTAGTCATGTTGACTCCATAAAAAGAAGGGTTAAGTTAAAAGATCAGGAAAAATGGAGACAACCGTTGATCTGAAGATTGATCCAACATTGTCGCCAAGTCTCAGTAGCAAACTCGGGTTAGAAGGAATATCAAGCGATAAGGAGAATGCTCAGTTGCTAGGTCACTAGAATGAAACCAGAGTTAAAAAATGACTTTTCTGTGATTCCATGATGGACATTTGCTGACCAATAATATTACAGAGATTTTTACGGATGGAAAACTAGCCGTAATATGATTTAATGCAGCCAATCAGATCTGATTTTGATCTCTTTTTAAATTTTATAAGGTTTTTATATGCAAAATCACTCATCAAAAATTGATTACTTGTCAGTTTAAATGGCACAGCTAGAACCATAAATTTATATCATAGTGCATAAACTAATGGCGGAGGTGACTAAATTATAAAGTTTACCAATTCAAAGAGACATCTGCATTGATTTCTTAGTTATAAGTATGCATATCTGTTGTCATTGCATTTTTACCAACTTCTGAATTCTTAGAGCTAAGAGTTTTACAAAGTGAAGTTTCCAAGCAGTAAGTGTTCAGAAAGGTGATTTCTTGATTCAGAATTCAACAGAGATTGTGATTAACAGTGTCTTCGGTGCTCAAAATTGCATATTTCAGGGTAATTGATAGTTGGTAGTGAGGGTTTTGAGAACATTTGTTTCAATATCGGTAAAGAAAGGTGTGGTCACAACACAGAAAGGAAAAATGAGCCAAGAAATGAGTCTAGTGTCCACCAATGGAAGGAGTGATGATGTTGAGGATGATACAATAGGGAAGAGAAATTATTCAAATGAATTTCTCACATTGTTACCCGGCTCAAGCCAGAACATAAAGGTTAGTGCCGATGTTTTAATTGATGACCTAACATATGTTAGAGATGAAAAAACCTAAGGATCATTAGGTTATTCATTATTTAATTAATTTTTCAACAATAGTAATGAGCCTATGCCAATTTCAAATCCTTAGACCTGTGAGTTGGCTAGGTTAGTTGTTCCTGACATCTTTGTAGATGTCGATTTTGTCTTGGAGATGGCTAGTAGGCATGATACCCCAACCAAAATGATTAAGAGGGGCAATGGAAAATCCCTACTTACCCTAGACATGAACACATTCATGAAGGCTTTCAATGTATACTATCCTATGACCATAGAGATAAGCTTGAAGAGCCTAGAGAATAGATATACCAGAGAGTCTGGCATTGCAGCCAAGTTGATCAAGGAACACCATGTTTCAAAGAAGATGAAGAACTATATAGCACCCACGCCTGGAGCAACCCCATATTTCTACAAGGACTTGAACTTCTATATGAAGTACATATCATATGCACTTTGCAGAGTGCTAGGAAAGGATGCAGGAGCATAAAGGATTACTTTGGATATTTTGATGATGGTACTGGATATGCAAAGCCTCCATACTACCTCCAACTATGACTATATTCAGTAAAATATAAACCAGATGCACCAGGAGTCCATAGATATACAAAGTAAAAAGGATCACCCTAAGTTTATGCATTATTCATTTCTTATGCATTTGATTGTATACTATAACTCCTCACTCATGAATTGTCAATACCTTAGGCCACAAAAATTTCATCACAACCAACCTAACCCTGTTCAATTTTGGTTGCAGTTATGGAACTATACTTCTAGGGAGTAGGAGCTTTGTGATTTCAAAAATTGGATTGTATATCCAATTCTTTGATGCCTAGCTGACAACAAGACTAGGCTGCCAGTAAAAGTGATACAACTATTGAGGCCATGTCAGTATCTAGACAAATGGACAGGAGACCATAACTAGGGAGACTTTTACTATGAGAAGAAATTCAAAATAATGAGGGTTTATGGCTGTTCCTACCCTCCACATGTATTACCATTCCATGTTCCACCAAGAATATCTGCAATGGAATTCATAAGGCAGCTCATTTTGATAGATAAAGAGCATCTAGCACCACACAGGAAGGGTACATTTACCCCTAGGCAATTCAGGATTTATAATTTTACTATTGGAAAAGGGGCATTAGACCTTGTAAATAATTGGTTAAATCATTATAGGATGAATGTGGCCTTACACAGATATGTTGATACAGAAGGCTTTATCCTTAGTGCCAAAAAGTTTCAGACACCAACCATCCCCTACACCAAAGACCATGAACAATGCATGGAAGAAGGTTTAATAAGAAATATTTTGGAGGATGAGGAGGTTGATAGCAGAGAATCAAAGTTCAATGAACTTATGGATTTGGAGAGGAAAGTGAAAAGAAAAGGTCTAAAATTTGGGGGATTATTCCCTGATATGCCCTATTTGAAGAGGCTAGAGGCCATGATTAACTCCCATGCTCTCTTGTGCAATCAATTTGAGGATGCACTAATAGTTCCTGAGAAAGATCAAGTAGAACACTCAAAGTTAGAATATGATGATAGTGATGAAGGCTATCCCTCACCCATTTCCCACCCATACTATCAGGCAGTTGAAGAAGAACAAGCAGCTGAGGGAGAAAATATCATAGAACTAATAGAGGTCCCTAACAAGGAAGTGACAAATGAACCCCCACAAAAGAAATAGAGAGTGGAAATAGGGGAAACTTCTCAAAAGAAGGAGAAAAAGATAGACAAAATTTCTGCTTTAATAACTGGAAATAGGCCCTATGATCACCAACCAAGAAAATAGATTAGGGTAGGAAATAAATTACAAAAGGATTTAGAAGAAGAGGAAGAGTTACCTCTAAGAACTTGTATAGATGAGAGGTTGATACATCAGGATGTGTTCCTTAAAGATGAAAACCTTATTAAGACAAATGAATTTAAATATTTCCTCATCTGGAACAAGAAAAAACAAGTAAGTGTATAGTTACAATTAGCAAGGGATGATCCATTAACCCAAGAGGCTCTACAAACACTACAAGACTATGATCCTGAATATGAGCAAATAACACCAGAACAAGCTAGGCAACTGGTTAAAGCTAGTGGGATTCTATTAGTGGAAGGTTGGGATCTGTCCTCTACCTTTATAATTGATCAAATTAGGAAATAGATTGATATCAAATTGTCATTAGAGACACAGGTTGCGGATATGATAAGAGGGTTTGGATATAACCCTAAGTCCCAGGCACTTGTAATGTGGAGCTTGGCTCCCAAAGATCAGAAGCCATCCCTGTTTAACATACAAGAGAAGATGGAAGGTAAAAAAATAATCTAGTCAATCCAGAATATAGGGGATTTGGAAATATCCCAAGTGATAACTCACTTTGCCCAACTTAATGAGGCAAAAGCAGCTCAAATGTCAGAAAAACTACAAAAAATCACTAGTGATACTAGTGACATTATTAAAGACAGAGAGTTGGGACTTATAAAAATCAAGAAACAATAGAAGCCCATAGATGAGCTTACTCAAAAATTACTAGATGTGACAGAGCCTACCCCTACTGAGCCTAAAGAGGTACATGATACAAAAATCCAGATAGAAGAAATAGGGGAGATAGCTGCTGAAATAGAGCAAGGGATAATAGAGCACAATAGTGTTATTTTGGGACCCTTGACTTCAATTTTGCAACACAAAGTAGACACCATTAAAGACAAGATTGATGTGGTGTATGGATCCTATGGCAAGTTTTGAGGCCTACAAATAGAAGTCAATAGCTTTATACCAATTTTGAATCCATATTATGCTACTTGGTCTGGAAGGACAACACTTTTTGAGAGGTTGGCATCTGTGCAATCACTAATATCTGATTTTCTAGAGATAGTAACTCTTGTTGGCATAGAAATATAACAAATTGGAGCCGCCCTATCCTTCTTTAAAGGAAAATAAAATTAGATTGAGGCTAGGCTAAACATGTTTGGGGTAGGTTACAATAGATTTGTACCTCCCATTAGAACTGAGGATAATCAAATCAAGCCAATAGGGTTTTGGGGTGTAGAATTTGACCATGTGTTTCCCAACAAAGATATATACATATTTTATTAGGGAGAGTTAGACATGGAGAGATACAAAAAGATTCTGGATGAGGCAATAAAGGAAGAGACAGATTGCAACAAATTCATCTGAGATGTAAAGAGCATAATAGATGCTAGATGGGAAAGGCAGAAGGTCCAACTTGAGAATATTTTGAATTTTGAATGGCCTAAAGAGGAAGATGTGATAGCATGGGACATCATGACAAAGCCCAAGAAAAATAATCTTGTCACAGTTGACTTGGATGTCATGGGTGAAGAGTAAAGAGGACAAATGACACCTATTCTATGAGCATAGGAAGGTTAGCAATCTTAAAGAGATTAGTGTAAGTTATCCTGTATTGGTGGTCGCTAGATCTTATTTTAACTATTAGATGCTATCCTGAACATATACAGACCAAGGTGCTGGCATCCACATGAAGATAAAAGAAAGATCAGATTTTATTCTTCAGTTTTGTCCTTCCACTGCTTGGTGTTTTCCTATCTTTTATCTTTTCTATGTTTTTAGGGTTAGGTTTTCTAAACCATCCGAAGCTTGTAGCATCCTTATCTTAAGGATTCGAAGATGGTTTAGTCCTATATATGGTTCTTTTGCATCATATTGTAAGAGGTTGGAAGTTGGAACTTGAAAATCAATGAAATATATTACAAGGAAGACTACTAAAATTTTTGTGAGCCTTTGTATTATTTGTCTTTATATATGTATTTGAAGCTTTGAGACATTAATACAAATATTTTCAATCTCTTTTCTACATCTTGGATTGTCTCTTTTTATTACTATTATTGCTCTTGTATTTTTACTTGTAAGGCATTTAAGCATACTGATCACAAGGTGATTGTGCAGTCATTTGTAAGCTCTTTCAAGGAAGGATTAATTATTTCAAGTGACCCCAGAGAGCTTAGAAATAATTTAAGGATCTGATGATATATTTGTAGAGAGAGGATAATTTGTAAGGCATTTTATCTTTGTTTGCATATGTTTTGTTAATCACCTTATTGTGGAGTTATACCCAATATTGACTCATAACCCAAGGTTAAGGCACTAGTTTTATAGTTGGCTAAGTAATTGATCATTGTCCAACTAGTATTTTAATTTATCAAATCATTCACATTTCAATATACATTCCATTCAAGTAATTGTGTTTTAGAGGAATACAATTCAGTTTACTGATTCCTTTAAGGGAGAATCAAATTAGGTTATCCTTCCTAGGGTTCATAAGAACTAAAAAGAAGAAGGATGAGAATCATTATTACCTTACTAATTTCTATTGTCAAGATACTAGTGTGGATCATTAAGCTCTGTATCAGGATATTCATAGTCTTTTGTATAGTCATTTACTTATTGATCCATTAAAAGACATTTCAACATTTCAGTAAGAAGATAATCCACTTAAAAGATACTGTCATTCAGTAATCATACATAGGTAATACCTACCTGAGCTAGTGGATGTCAAAAAAGGAGGTAATAGTTTCCCCAGATGTTGTCTAATACCTACATCAATTAGCCTTTCTTTTTCATGAAATAGGAGTCTGCATTCAAGTATACAACTATACTGTTATATTATAATTATTTCTGCAAGAAAAAGAGCTAACAAACTGGCGACTCCACTAGGGATAGAGATTGTAAAGTCTTGTTGAAGTATTCAGTAATCTCTCATATTTTAAAAGATTAAATCAAGTTTACAGTTAAAGGTTTCTTAAGTCATTCTAGTAGTATTCAGTATTCCCAAGTTTGGGTGGTGACTCTAAAAATTGAAATCTCTGTGATCAGTTCAAGAATCAAGTGATATATTTTAAATATGAATACTAGGTCTAGAATGAAGAATAATCAAGAAGCTGAGTTGGATAGTGGGATCCCCACTACTTCAAAAACTAGGATGTCTTGGAGGTAGAAGAAAAATCAAGCAAGCATCAATGATTCTCCTCCAAGAAGAGAAGAGAATAGCACTAGAAGGAAAAATAATAACGAGTCTAGTCAATAAGAGAGTGCCTCATAATATTTAGAAGCCCAAGCCCCAAATCTTGGACTAGACACCTATGCAATCACTATCACTTCTAGTGAGAGAGAAGGAATGAATACAATTAGTTTAGATTTTGAAGAAGTTCCTTCTGATGAGCTTGCAGAGGAAGAAAGAATCCTCATGAAGCATCTTTCCCTTATTCAACAAATGAAAAGGGAAAAAGAACATAAAAAGAAGAAACATGAGCAGAAAGATGTTGATGAAAATAGGAAAAAAAACTTAAGACATCAAGCTGCAAGAAATATTGAGAGGTCTCGTAGAGACCAAGAGATTCCCAACACCCATCAAAAGTTAGGTTCTCAAGATTTCAAAGATAAAGGAAAGAGTAAAGTTGCAGAAACAGAAGTTGAGAAGCCTAAAACTCAAAAGAACCTGACAGAGTAGATGTTCAAATTAGACATTGACCTTGAAAAAATTAGAAAAGAGAAAGAAAATATGGCTAAGATGTTAGAAAAGGCTGAAACAGAAGCTGCTACCACTGAAATGAAAATAAAAATTGACTTCTTGCAGTCAACTACAATATCTTTTGCTGATAAAAAACCTCCTACAACAACAAAAAATAAGGCTTCTTCTTTCAAAGACTTCTTCTCCCAAGGAGAATGACAGATTTCAAAGGAGGCCTCTCCCTACAGAAAGGTATAAGCAGTTTTCTTTCTTTGGAATTCCAGGTTATCCTAATGTGATACCAGAAGATATGGTAGAGAAGCTCCCAAAATTTTTAGGTAATAATGTTGTCACCTGTGAAGAACATTTAAGAAAATTCTTTGATGTTATAGATGACTTAAATATCAATCATGAAGATTTTCTTATGAAGCTATTTGTACATTCTCTAGTAGAAGATTCTAGGGAATGGTTTAGGGGCTTATCTCATGGTTGTGTAGGAAATGGATGAACTAAATGATCTTTTCAAGGATCAGTATAGTGAAAAGACTAATGAGGGGTTTTTTCTTAATGAATTTAACAACATAAGAAAGAGCTCGAATGAAGAAGTAACAAAGTTCAATACAAGATTTTAGCGAGCTATGCATAAGCTACTCCAAAAAATGAAGCTAGATCAGAAGGTATGTCTAGCTACTTATCTTAATGCCTTTGATTCAAAAATGGGCTATGCATTAAGAGATAAAAATCCTAGGACTTTAACAGAAGCCTGTAAAATGGTTGTGAATATAGAAATGAACAGAAGGATATCAGGGAAGTTGGGTAAAAGAGAGGATCCACGATTTAATAGAAGCAGTCAAAATGAACCTAAAGACAGAGAGTATAGGGCTCCACAAAATAATAAGCCATCCTATAATAACAATTATAATCCACAAAATAGTATGCAAAATTACCCCTATGGTACCCAAATTAAGGATGGTAAACCTATTGCTCCACCTAGAAAAGAGAAAACTCAGAATAGGACCCCTGATCCTTTACATAAAAATGCTATTCATATGTGCAATGATGACTTCTGGTGTGAGGCCTGTGAGGCACCACACAATCCTGACTTTTGTGTTGTTTCTTTGGATTTAAAATCAAATGAGGAGGAAGATAAGGAAGAAGATGATACATGTGATTATAATATGAATAATGCATATTCTTGTCATGATATGGATTCTAATGAAGAAATTAAGAATCATGACATATATGGCTCGCAAGGAAATGTTGAAGTTCACCAACAACAAGTATTTTCAGATAGTGAGGAAGAAGAAAGGGATGACCATATAACGTGTTATGCCCGAAATAGTCAAGAATCTCCAGCAATGAGAAAATCTTCTGATGAGGAAAAAGCCAGAATAATTGCTGACTTAGTGAACAAAGCTAGAAACAACTATCACCTAAGAAACAAAGTGGTGGGTAATGCTAGTAGTCAACCATCAGTCATCTTTATAAAAGAAAACAAAATAGATGACAAATATGTACCTAAAAAGGATGAAAATGGGGAAAATGCAAATAGACTTAAGGTCAAGATGGTAAACAAAGCTAATGAGAAAAAATATGTACATATGTAAAAGGTTAAAGAGCCAGAGGCAAGTACTTCTTCCCCTAAAGTGGAAAATAAAAAATCTAGGAGGGAAGAACCTGCCATGAATATTCAAATAGAAGAAAATAATATTATTGTAGAAAACCCTAAAACCACTGATGTAAAGTATACTCTAGTAGATATGGGACAATTCTTATCTTAGATGATTGTGAAGGTCCCATTCCTTGAGATGATGAGAATAAAAGAACATAAAGATAAAGTTCTGTCAGTCCTAAATAATGTGTCACTGATAAAACCTCAGAAAATAGAGCATATTGAAAAGAAATCCAACAACAAGGGGAAAGAGCCTGAAGGGATGATCTCTGAGATCCCTCAGATCTATTTAAATACAAACACTTTTGTAGGGGTTGTTGACCCTTTTTTCCTAACTTTGGTTATAAATGGAAAGATGATGAAAACTTGTATGATAAATTCAGGAGCATCAAATACAATAATGCCTGCAAAGATTATGAGATCCATGGGTTTACAAGTAGATACTCCTCATGGGAGATGTCAAGCAATGGACTCTAGAGAAATCCTTGTTGTTGGGACTATTGAAGCCCTACCCTACAAATTATCCTTGTGTCCAGATACAGTGTTAACTATGAGTGTATTAGTGGTGGACATACCACCACACTATGACATGTTATTATCTAGAAAATGGAGTGCTTCAATGGGTGTCAGTATATAGTGTGATTTGTCTTATGCCACTTTCAATATAGCTGGAAATAATGTGAAGATATCTAAAGAGGGAAGAACACCTCACATGATAGAATTACTTTAGGATGCAGATATTAATTATTGTGTTGACATTGACATGGACAATTTTAGAATCAAAAGGAGTGGTCACCAATGTGAAAATATTGATCCTTTGGTGAAGGAGTTAGCTGTACAAAATGATGGTTTATGGAAGATGTAATTTTAATGAAGCTTGTTCAAAAGAGGGATCACGATCTGGAGTTCTATTTATATCTCCATCAGGTACCACTTTCAAATATTCTTTTCTGCTATCTTTTCAATGTACAAATAATACAACAGAGTATGAAGCTTTATTTTTAGGGCTAGAAATTTCCACTAAACATGGTATAAAATTTTTAAAAGTCTATGGTGACTCAGAATTAGTAGAGGCCTAGGTGAGATCCAAATATGATGTAAAGAATGACAAATTTAAAATGTATAGACTTTCTATTTGGGATCAAATAGAATTATTTGATGCCTTTAATATAAACTGGATAGAAAGGTCTAGAAACATAATGATAGATTTCTTGGCTAATGTTGCCTTGAAAACTAATGACATGACCATTAAAGGGGTATCAATTGTGGAAGTCAAAATAAGACTAGTTGTCTCAGACAAAATTTACAACTGGAAAGTGTTTGAGGATGACCAATATATCCTTAGATTTCTTCAGTGCCTTGACCATTATGAGGATCAACATATAGATTGCAATAATTTTCTTGAAGTCATTGATGGTAAGGAGTGTATACTAGGGGACGAGGTTGTCCAAATTAGTTCTAACTAGATTCCTAAGGGACTGGTAGAACTAGAGGCATTGTTTACTAATCAAAGTGAACAAGCATCAGGAATAAGCAATGCCAAGGTTGAGGATTTAGAAGAAATAAATTTGGGTTCACAGACCACTCCTCAAATAGTTTACATTGGAAAATGATTTGACTCTCATGTTAGAACCAACCTTATAAAACTACTAAGGAAACATGAGCATGTTTTTTCTTGGTCAAATGAAGATCTTAAGGCTTATAGAGAGGATCTTTTCCAACATGAAATCCCATTAAAAACTGACATGAAACCATTCAGACAGAAGCAGAGACCTATTAATCCTATGTTGGCTCCTAAGATGCAACATGAGTTGTTCAAGTTAAAGGATGCTGGAATTATCCAGCCCATCAGACACTCAACTTGGGTCTCAAACCTAGTACCAGTAAGAAAGAAGAATGGTGACATAAGACTGTGTGTAGATTTTAGAAATTTGAATATTGCTTCCTTAAAAGATAACTATTCTTTACCAAATATGGAAGCAATGTTGCATAAGGTAACTAGTTGTGAGTTTCTATCAATGATGGATGGATTTTTCAGGCTACAACCAGGTACTTGTGAAAGAATCAGAGCAATTCAAAACTGCTTTTACTACTCCATGGGGAACCTATGTCTATGTCAGAATGCCCTTTGGATTAATAAATGCAAGAGAAACTTTCCAAAGAGCCATGGATGTGGCATTTACATAATTTATTTATTTATTCATGGTTATCTATCAAGATGACTTGACTGCATATTCTAAAAAAGTAGGGGATCACTATGAACACCTAGAGATTTTTTTTAATAAATATTTAGAGTATGGTGTTTCACTAAACCCTAGAAAATGTTATTTTGCAGTTACAAAAGGAAAGTTAATAGGACATATAGTGTCCAAGGATGGAGTCAGGATAGACCTTGAGAGAATAGAGGCTATCCAAAAGGTCATTGCTCCAAAAAATATAAAATGAGTACAATCTTTCTTAGGAAAGATAAACTTTGTCAGAAGATTCATAGCTAAATTTGCAGAGATTTTCAAACCAATTATCAAGTTGCTAAAGAAAGATGCAAAGTTTCATTGGAATGAGGAAGCTCAAATAGCATTTGAAAGAATAAAGAAGGTAGTACAAGAGGCACCTATTCTGAAATCACCAGACTATAGTAAGCCCTTTTCTTTATTTTCCTTTGCATCCTTTCACACTATTGTTGCTATTTTGTTACAAAAGGATGATGAAGGGTTTGAACATCCAATAGCCCTTTTTAGCAAATCCCTTCAAGCTAGAGAACTGAACTATGAGATGATGGAAAAGTAGGCATATGCCTTGGTAAAGGCTGTAAAATATTTTAGACCATACTTAGTTTGTGCTAAGGTATTGGCATATGTACCTCATGTAGCAGTAAAGGATATTCTTACCCAATCAGAAGTAACTGGAAAGAGGTGTAAGTGGATCAACCAAATTCAGGAATTCAACGTAGAAATCCACATTACAAAACTGGTATGAGGTCAAGGTTTGGCATAGCTCATGAAAAAAGGGAACTTGGATTTAGTACAAGTAAATGATATAGAAATACATGATCAGACAATTACTAGTATAGAGAAACAACCATTTTATACTTATATAGTATTTTTCTTAAAAAATGCCAAGTGTCCTAATGCTATGACAGATAATCAAAAGAGAAGTCTCAGATTATAGGCTCAGAGATATACCTTAGTACAAGGAGATTTATACTAGAAAGATAGAAATGGTGTATTACTGCTATGTCTAGATCAAAGCCAATAAGAGAAAATATTAAATGAAATGCATGCTGGGGTCTGTGGAGGATATTTTTCTGCCAAGACTACTACCCACAAGATCCTAAGGGCTGGTTATTTTTGGCCTAGTTTATTCAAAGATACCCATGCATATGTTAGGAGATGTGAGCCATGTCAGAGGTTCACAAATAAGTTAAAGTTTTTAGGAGCTCTATTATTAAATCCTGTAAGTGCAGAAGCCCCTTTTGCTATGTGGGGAATTGATTTTATAGGTGAATTCTCAGAAAAATCTAGTAGTGGACATAGTTGGATATTAGTAGCCATAGATTACTTTACAAAATGGATTGAAGCTACCCCCACAAAGAAGGAAACAAGTAAGGTTGTTACTGAATTCCTAATGGAAAATATATTAAACAGATTTGGTGTGCTTGTAAAGTTAGTAATGGACAATGCCATGTGTTTTAGGTCAGATGAGATAAAATATTTTTGTGAGAAGTATGGGATAATGATGTCATATTCATCCCCATACCACCCTCAAGCAAATGGACAAGATGAATCTAGTAACAAAAGTATATTGAAAATTTTGAAAAAGACTTTTGAGAAGAACAAGAGGGCGTGGCATACAAAACTAAAATTAGCACTATGGGCTGACAGGATAATAGTTAAAAAGGCAAAATGAAAATCACCATTTGAACTTGTATATGGTATGAAATCAATACTGCCTATTAGTAATTTGTTACCAGTATACCAGTTTATACAAGAAGAACAATTAGAGCTTTCTGACAGTATGCAAGACAAAGTGATGCAGTTAATAGAGTTGGATGAAATCATAAAAGATAGCCAGAAAGAGAATATAAAGTTACAACAAAAGATGAAATATCTATTTGACAAAAGGGCTAGTAAAAAAAATTCCAACCAGATGACCTTGTTTTGCAGTGGAATGTAAGAGAAGAAGATAAAGGAAAGCATAAGAAGTTTGAGTCATTATGGCTTGGACCTTTTGTCATCTCGCAAAGTTTTGGAAAAAATTCTTATCTTCTAAAGAATATGAACAAAGAATATTTTGAGTTGCCTGTGCATGGGCAATTTCTGAAGCCTTTCTTCATTTGAAAAGATAAAAGTTTCATGCACAAGTAAGTAAATTTGTATCATGTGTACATAAGTAGGTTTCCTTTTAAGTTGTGTGTTTCCCTTCCAAAAAATAGGTTAATCAACATCAATAAAAGGTCTGCAACTAGATATTCTGAGATTCTTGTCATGAACTTGTGTCTATCCATCCTCAGAGAGAGCTACTATTGGTTGTATTTCCAGTTTTTGAGTTTGCCTTGTAAATTTTTGAGATTTCCTATAATACCTATGTTCAGAAGGTTGAAAATCATGTTTAAAATGCTTACATACCTCTGCAAATAAATGCTTTATCGCTAAAACTGTTTGAAAATGTCAAAAACCCTAAGCCCTTAGGTTATTTCTACTTGAAATGCAAAAAAAGACCCTAAATTTCTTAGACGAGTTCTATTTTCATGTTACCTTTTTTATAAATTAAGTGTGAAGTTATTTGCATGTGCTAAATTTTTGGTCTCTTAGTCTCATAAAGAAAAGTGAATACTCCATTCAATCTGGAGACTTGGCAAAATGCTTTAGTCACATAGTCTCCTAATAAAAATAATATGCTTCAGAGGATCACAAGACTTAGCTCAGACCGTTGATCAGAAGTTTAATCTAACGGTGGTCGGGTTATCTCCTGATAAGAACCAAGTTAGTGATTTTATATGGCGACTTCGAGTTTACTCCGTCACATTATCTCCAAATAAACTCTGGGGTTATCAGTTAAGTCAAAATATTAAGGTTTCACCATTGTCGCTAAGTCTTAAAATAAAATGTGGGTTAAGTAAAAGATCAAGAGATTCAATGACAACCATTGATCAAAAAATTAATCCAACAACAGTTGGGAAGTCTCCAGATTAACCTTGCAGTTTAGAAAAAATTGAGCGAAATGGAGTTTTAACAGTCACCAAGTCTCTGAATAAACCCAGGTTGAATGTCAGTTTGGATAATAGTGTTGTTGCGTAATCACAAGAAGAAAGATGAGCTAAGTTGATAATCAAGCAATTTAGCAACAACCATAGGATGGAGTCCAGATCAACGATAGTCGTGTAGTTGCGGTATAAATTTGAAAAGTCAAATAATATCTAGTGATTAAGAGACAAAAGAAAAGTAGTACACGTGTCTATTAGTCATGAAGTCTCATGAAAATTTAGGGTTTGACATAAAGATCTGAAGACTTAGTGACAAACATCAGATGCAGAGAAAGTGAAGATCAATGGTAGTTGCATTGTCTCCAGATAGAAGTCATCAAAGTAGAAAAATTAAGCGACAAAGAGACTAAAGGATTTTTTTGCTAGGTCTTTGGATAAACTATGAGTTGGAGATTTGGTTCAGTGATATAGAGATTTAACAGTCACCAAGTCTCCAGATGTGACCCGAGGTTAAAGAAAAGATAAGTAAATGCTTTAGTCCTATTGTCTCTATAAAAAGAAGGGTTAAGTTAAAAGATCAGGCGACATGGAGATAACCATTGATCTAAAGATTGATCCAACATTGTCACCAAGTCTCAGTAGAAAACTGGGGTTAGAAGGAATATAAGGCGACAAGGAGATTGCTCAGTCGCTAGGTCGCCAAAATGAAACCAGAGTTAAAAAATGACTTATCTACGATGCCATGATGGATAGTTGCTGACCAATAAGATTAAAAATATTTTGACAGATGGAAAACTAGCTGTAATATGATTTAATGCAACCAATCAGATCTGATTTCAATCTCTTTTCAAATTTTATAAGGTTTTTATATGCAAAAGCACTCATCAAAAATTGATTACTTATCAGTTTAAATGCCATGACTAGAACCAAAAATTTATATCATAGTGCATAAACTAATGGAAGAGGTAACTGAATTATAAAGTTTACTAGTTCGAAGAGACATCTGCGTTGATTTATTAGTTATAAGTATGCATATTTGTTGTCATTGCATTTTTCACCAACTTTTGAATTCTCAGAGCTAAGAGTTTTATAGAGTGAAATTTCCAAGCAGTAAGTGTTCAGAAAGGTGATTTCCTGATTTAGAATTCAACAGAGATTGTGATTAACAGTGTCTTCGGTGCTCAGAATTACAGATTTCAGGGTAATTAACAGTTGGTAGTGAGGGTTTTGAGAACATTTGTTTCAATATTGGTAAATAAAGGCGTGGTCACAACACAAAAAAGAAAAATGAGCCGAGCAATGAGTCTAGCTTCCACCAGTGGAAGGAGTGACAATGTTGAGGATGATACAAAGGGGAAGAGAAATTATTCAAATGAATTTCTCACATTGTTACCCGGCTCAAGCCAGAACAAAAAGGTTAGTGCCAATGTTTTAATTGATGACCTAGCATATGTTAGAGATGTAAAAACCATAGGATCATTAGGTTATTCATTATTTAATTACTTTTTCAACAATAGTAATGAGCCTATGCCAATTTCAAATCCTTGGACCTGTGGGTTGGCTAGGTTAGTTGTTCCTGACATCTTTGTAGATGTCGATTTGTCTTGGAGATGACTAGTAGGTATGATAACCTAACCAAAATGATTAAGAGGGATGATGGAAAATACCTACATACCCTAGACATGAAAACTTTCATGAAGGCTTTCAATGTATACTATCCTATGACCATAGAGATAAACTTGAAGAGCCTAGAGAATAGATATACCAGAGATTCTATCATTGCAACCAAGTTGACCAAGGAACACCATGTTTCAAAGAAGATGAAGAAATATATAGCACCCATGCTAGGAGAAACCCCATATTTCTAAAAGGAATTGAACTTATATATGAAGTACATATCATATGCACTTCACAGAGTGCTAGGAAAGGATGCAGGAGTAGAAAGGATTACTTTGGATATTTTGATGATGGTACTGGATATGCAAAGCCTCCATACTACCTCCAACTATGACTATATTCAATACATTATAGACCAGATGCACCAGGGTTTCATAGATATACAAAGTAAAAAGGGTCACCCTAAGTTTGTGCATTATTCAGTTCTTATGCATTTGATCCTATACTATAATTCCTTACTCATGAATTGTCAATATCTCAAGCCACAAAAATTTCATCACAACCAGCCTAACCCTGTTCAATTTTGGTTGCGGGTATGGAACTATACTTATAGGGTGCAGGAGTTTTGTGCTTTCAAAAATTGGATAGTATATCCAATTCTTCAATGCCTTGTTGTCAACAAGACCAGGCTGCCAGTAAAAGTGATACAACTATTGGGCCATGTCAGTATCTAGACAAATGGCTAGGAGACCATAAATGGGGAGAATTTTACCATGAGAAGAACTTCACAGTAATGAGGGTCTATGGTTGTTCCCACCCTCCACATGTATTACCATTCCATGTGCTACCAAGGATAGCTGCAATAGAATTCATAAGGTAGCTCATTTTGACAGATAAAGAGCATCTAGCACCACACAGGAAGGGTACATTTACCCCTAGGAAATTCAAGATTTATAATTTTACTATTGGAAAAGGGGCATTAGACCTTGTAAATAATTGGTTAAATCATTATAGGATGAATGTGGCCTTACACAGATATGTTGATACAAAAGGCTTTATCCTTAGTGCAAAAAAGTTGCTGACACCAACCATCCCCTACACCAAAGACCATGAACAATGCATGGAAGAAGATTTAATAAGAAATATCTAAAATTTGGGGGATTCTTCCCTGTTATTCCCTATTTGAAGAGGCTAGAGGCCTTGCTTAACTCCCATATTCTCCCATACAATCAATTTGAGGATGCACTAATAGTTCCTGAGAAAGATCAAGCAGAACACTCAGAGTCAAAATATGATGACAGTGATGAAGGCTATCACTCACCTATTTCCCATCAAGACTATCAGGTAATTGAACAAGAAAAGATATTCAAGGGAGAAAATATCATTGACCTAACAAAGGTCCCTTAGAAGGAAGTGAAAAATGAACCCCCACAAAAGAAACAAAGATTGGAAATAGGGGAACCTTCTCAAAAGAAGGAGAAAAAGATAGATAGAATTGCTGCTTTAATAACTGGAAACAGGCCCTATGATCACCAAATAAGAAAATAGATCAGGGTAGGAAAGAAATTACAAAAGGATGTAGAAGACGAGGAAGAGTTACCTCTAAGAACTTGTACAGATGAGAGGTTGATACATCAAGATGAGTTCCTTAAAGATGAAAACTTTATTAAGACAAAGGAATTTAAAGATTTCTTCATCTGGAAAAAGCAACAACAAGTAAGTATACAATTTCAATTAGCATGGGGTGATCTAGTAAACCAAGAGGCTTTGTAAACACTACATGACTATGATCCTGAATATGAGAAAATAACACCAGAACAAGCTAGGCAACTGGTTAAAACTAGTGGGATGCTTTTAGTGGAAGGTTGGGATCTTTCCTTTGCCTTTATAATTGATCAAATTAGGAAACAACCTGATGTCAAATTGTCATCAGAGACACAAGTTGGGGATATGATAAGAGGGTTTGGATATAACCCTAAGTCCCAGGCACTTGCAATGTGGAGCTTGGCTCCCAAAGATCAGAAGCCATCCCTGTTTAACATCTAGGAGAAGATGGAAGGTAACAAAATAATCTTGTCAATCCATAATATAGAGGATTTGGAAATATCCCAAGTGATAACTCACCTTGCCCAACACAATGAGGCAAAATCAGCTCAGATGTCAGAAAAACTATAGAAAATCACTAGTGATACTAGTGACATTATTAAAGACAGAGAGCTAGGAATTATAAAAATCAAGACACAATAGAAGCTCATAGATGAGATTACTTAATAATTACTAGATGTGACAGAACCTACCCCTACTGAGCCTAAAGAGGTATAGGATACATAAATCTAGATAGAAGAAACAAGGGAGATAGCTATTGAAATAGAGAAAGGGATTATAGAGCACAATAGTGCTATTTTGGGATCCTTGACTTCAATTTTGCAACACAGAATAAACACCATTAAAGACAAGATTGATGTGGTGTATGGAGCCTATGGCAAGTTACCAGGCCAACAAACAAAATTCAATAGATTTATATCAATTTTGAATCCATATTATGTTACTTGGTCTAGAAGGACAACACTTTTTGAGAGGTTGGCATCTGTGAAACCACTAAGGTCAGATTTGCCAGAGATAGTAACTCTTGTTAGCATAGAAATAGAAAAAATTGGAGCCACCGTATCCTTCTTTAAAGGACAAGAAAATAAGATTGAGGCTAGGGTAAACATGTTTGGGGTAGGTTACAACAGATTTGAACCTCCCATTAGAACCAAGGATAATCAAATCAAGCCACTAGGGTTTTGGGGTGCAGAATTTGACCATGTGTTGCCCAACAAAGATATATACATATCTGATCAGGGAGAGTTAGACATGGAGAGATACAACAAGGTTCTGGATGAGGAAATAAAGGCAGAGACATATTGCAATAATTTCATCTCAGATCTAAAGAGCATAACAGATGCTAGATGGGAAAGACAGAAGGCCCAACTTGAGAATATTCAAAATTTTGAGTTGGCTAAAGAGGAAGATGTGATAACATGGGACATCATGACAAAGCCCAAGAAAAAGAATCCCATCACAGTTGACCTGGATGTCATGGATGAAGAGTAAAGAGGACACATGGCACCTATTTTATGAGCATAGGAAGGTTAGAAATGTTGAAGAGATTAGTGTAAGTTAGCCTATATTGGCGGTCACTAGATCTTATTTTAACTATCAGATGCTATCCTGAACATATATAGACCAAGGTGCCCGCATCCACATGAAGACAAAAGAAAGATTAGATTTTATTCTTCAGTTTATGCCTTCTACCGCTTGGTGTTTTCTTGTCTTTTGTATTTTCTAGGTTTTTAGGGTTAGGTTTTCTAAACCATCCAAAGCTTGTAGCATCCTCATCTTAAGTATTCCAAGATTATTTAAGCCTATATATAGTTCTTTTCTATAATATTGTAAGAGGTTAAAAGTTGGAACTTGAAAATCAATGAAATATATTACAAGGCAGACTACTAAAATTTGTGTGAGCCTTTGTATTATTTGTCTTTATATATGTATTTGAAGCTTTGAGACATTAATACAAATATTTGCAATCTCTTTTCTGTATCTTGGATTGTCTATTTTTATTATTGTTATTGCTCTTATATGTTTACTTGTAAGGCATTTAAGCATACTGATCACAAGGCGATTGTGCAATCATTTGTAAGCTCCTTCAAGGAAGGATTAATTATTTCAAGTGACCCTTGAGAGCTTAGAAATAATTTAAGGATCTAATGATATATTTTTAGAGAGGATAATTTTTAAGGCATTTTATCATTTTTTGCATATGTTTTGTTAATCACCTTATTGTGGAGTTATACCCAATATTGACTCATAACCAAAGGTTAAGGAACTGGTTTTATAGCTGGCTAAGTAATTGATCATTGTCCAACTAGTATTTTAACTTATCAAATCATTCACATTTCAATATACATTCCATTCAAGTAATTGTGTTGTAGAGGAATACAATTTAGTTTACTGATTCCTTTAAGAGAGAATCAAATTAAGTTATCCTTCCTAGGGTTCATAAGAACTAAAAAGAAGAAAGACGAGAATCATTATTACCTTACTAATTGCTGTTGTCAAGATACTAGTGTGGACCATTAAGCTCTATATCAGGATATTCATATTATTTTGTATAGTCATTTACTTGTTGATCCATTAAAAGAAATTTCACCATTTCAGTAAGAAGATAATCCACTTATAAGATACTGTCATTCACTAATCATACATAGGTAATACCTTCCTGAGCTAGTGGATCTAAAAAAAGGAGGAGGTAATAGTTTCCCCATATGTTATCTAATACCATCATCAATTAGCCTTTATTTTGCATGAAATAGGAGTCTGCATTCAAGTATACAACTATATTGTTATATTAAAATTGTTTCTGCAAGAAAAAGAGCTAACAATATTATGACATGTGTTTCCATCAATGCCAAATAGGGATATTATTGATGACAATTATTCAATTATGTATTGTCATTGATGTTTACACAAATGTCTAATCCCATTCGATAACAGTTAGTGTTTTTTCTAAGCTCTCTTAGGAATTGAAGGTGACCAAAGTGTTTTTTAATTCTAACCGAGTTCACTCGAGCATTACAGTGTTGGTCGGGCGTTGAAGGATTTCAGTATTGACCGATCAAAATAGTTAGTGTCAGTCGACTAACAGTGGATTATATTTTATGGATAAATTAGTTGTATGCATCTGACAGACATGAGTTTTATTATTTATTTGGAGGGATATGAAGGCCGACTTGACAAGGCTTAATATATATATGTAAGGTCAAGCTTGGATTGATAATAGAGATTGTGTAAGATAATTGTGAAGTGTGATATATGTGAGTGTGTATTTGGGTACCTGATGAAAAAGACACAAACACTCAATAAGTCATTGCATTAGTCCAAAAGGTTAGATAAAACATTCAAAACCACTAATATTGAATTATTGCCTGCTAACTAGGACGAGTGTAATTAGTAACATATCAGCCCTCAGAATATGCTACAAATCAGTGATGAATACAACCTAGCATGAAGGATTTTAGATTAAAAACAAGCTAAAAGATGATAAAGCATGCAATCTAGCTCTAAAAGTTGAAATGAAAACAATAAAAAAGCATGAAATGAAAGATTAAATATGATTCTAAGAGTAATCCAACAGCATAACAATGTATTTTTGATCTAATGTGAAGGCTTATTTCCTCTCAAAAATGACTTCTATTTATAGAAAAATGAGAGAGAGAGGGGGGGACAAGGTGAATTAATGAGTGAAGTGGCTCATTATTGAAGGTGTAAGAGCCATTAATGCCTAAGGCATTAATAAGGCATGGGAGAGACATAGGCTTAAGGCATCTTCATTAATAAGGCATTAATGAAAGCCTTAAAGAAGCAAGGTAGAGTGTAAGAGGATGGCTTGA
>MU224393.1:963433-984282 GCA_018584345.1 Thuja plicata
ATTTGTTTTAAATCATAACTTGAGGGTCAAGCAAGCTTTATGTAAATGTTTTAAAGCATCCTAACGGATCTAAAACATATCTAACTAAAGATCAAGATCAAGTTGTAAACCTTGGATCTAGAGTTAACTTGCGAAGCATGAATCAAGAATTGAGCCTAATTTAGTGTAAATAGATGTTCAAACTCAATTTTGAGTTATGAATTCATTGTTGTTGATATCCATGAAGATCATCTAAGGAGAAGAAGGCAGAATTCATGCAAATTTTAGAAACAGATCACATCAGTTATCAAGAACACACAGAGGCTACCGACAAGCAGATAAAGGTATTATTCAATCATGGAAGGATGATTACTTATATGTATGAAGCTTAATAGGATCTGTTATCAGCAATTAAAGATTACATACATCATCAGATCAAAGACTTATGTAGTTTCATTCTAACAAGTGCATCACATCTAAAATCCTTTTGTAGAAGGTGGACTTAGCAGTTCTTTACAAATCTCTTAACAGATTGCACACTTAACAGTATTGCTAAAGCTTTAAACAAAGTAGATCTTAACAGGTCTCCACTGTAATACTCCTAACAGGGTAGGTCATAAGAAGTGACCAATTGTAAGTCTTAACCAGCCCCTTCTTAGGTATAGATAGTGAAGTCTTGTGGGTAACAATCCCCATCATAGTTTTTACTTCCTAATAGGATTTTTCTCAGATATCATATCTTGTGTCATGTGTTATCTATTTTCATGAATGTTTCTGTTATGGTTACATACTAAAGAATTTATGATATGATTGCATATACATAAAGAAAGATGAACAATTAGATAAGATAATTTACAAACTGATGATTAAGGGTTAATGGGCTAACCAAGAAAAGTTTTAGAGGTATTGATTCACCCCTCCCCTCTCAGTACATCATCTCAATATAATTCCAACAGATGATGCACAAAAGAGAACACATGAGAATCTTGTAATATAATATCCAATGAAGGTGGGATAAAAAATATGATGAATCACTCATATGAGAGGAGATGAATGTACTTTGATATGTTGTCAACAACTGCACTAGGTGGCTCGCTCCATGAAGCTACAATGTTAGGAAAATATGAAGAGGAACCTTGTTGAACATATGCAAAATCAACAGGAGGTGGATGTGTATAAGTGACAACATTGGTCTCAGGAATAAAACATAAGTTCAAGTGATCTGACTTCACCTCAATGGGATCTCGTGAAGAAAGAGACTGATTCTCCAAAAGTGGAGATGGTGGACCAAAATGAGAGAAAAAGTACAAGCGAGAAGAATGATTAATTGTCCCTGTTGCAAAAATATTGTCCATCTCACTGTCTCTGACATGCACTGAATCTCATGTGAACTCAACTATCTTCTCGGTCCCACAGTGAGTAATCTAATAGATAGAGAGAAAGTGATAGGAGAAATATAGAAGACATAGTATGTCATTGAATGAACCATCATCAAAGTTAATAGAACCTTTCCCACATACACTCATTGTAGTGTTGTTCCCTGTCAAAATGTGTGGGGTAGGAGAAGCCTCAAAAGAAGAGAATAAATCCTAAGAAGATGCTATATGGTGTGAAGCACCTGAATCTAGTAGCCATCTAGAAGAGTGTGGACTAACATTTACACATAATGCATGACCCTTCTTCTCATGTTAGCGAGAATCATCATGATTTGTATTTTTACAATATGCACTCTTAGGTATTTTTGTCTTTGATTTTTTCCCCTTAGGTGAAGGTGGGCCAGAGGGGTGTTGAGAAATGGAATCCTTCCTAGGCTCTATGGTCTATGGCTTATGTTTCTTCTCTTGCTTCCCTAGAGATTTTTGAGCTACCAATGCTTGGTTCTTTGATCCTAAAAGAACACCCAACTATGTGAGCTTGAACTACTCACATGTCAATCAATCATAGAATACCTCCAAGGTAGGCATGGAAAATTATGGACCTAAAGCATCCATGGTGGAGTAGGATTTAGAATAAAATATTTTAAATGAACCTTGAAGCTTAGAGATAATTAGGTATAAACACTCAGTGTTTGTTTTTTTCTTACTATACCCCTGTAATAATGATCATAGTGATTTTAATTTCATCAAGAAATCTTCAATAGATGGAAAATAATTAGGTGCCAAAGAGGTCAACTTAGCCTCAATCAGAAGTGCCCTAAATTGACTGATGGTGCCAAAAATATCATGAAACTTGGTCCACATGTCCCAAGGTGTAGTGCAACCCTTGAGAGGAAATACAATACTATCCAAAATATTCACGGAAAGCATTCCCATGGTCTCATCCATTCTATTCTGGTGATGCATGAATTTGAATGGGTGAGTTAATTGAGGTTGAAACTCATCCAAAAATGACCATTGTTGATGACAATTATTCAATTATGTATTGTCATTGATGTTTACACAAGTATAGTGATGTTTATACAAATGTCTAATCCTATCTGAGCACAATCGTTCATGCCAAGCACTCTCGGGCATTGAAGAAGGCCAAAGTGATTTTCAATTCTAACTGAGTTCACTTGGGAATTATAGTGTTGGTCAGGCGTTGAACGATTTTAGTGTTGATCGAGTTACACAGTTAGTGTCAGCCGACTAACAACAGTTTATATTTTATGGATAATTGGTTATATTCAGCTGACATACATAAGTTTTATTATTTATTTGGAAGGATATAAAGGTTGACTTGACAAGGCTTATCATATATATATAAGGTCAAGTTTGGATTGAATATGTAATGAGTAAGAAGAAGAGATATGTGTTTATGACATAAAGAGTGAAGACAAAATCAGATGGGATTCTGATTGAAGACATAACACACAGAGCTGTAATAGAATATCTGATCAGTGAGGATCAAGTAATTAAATCCAAAATAGAGATCTGAATCAACAAAGATAGTTTCTTATCAAAATAGGTCAATCCATTGTTACTTTCTAACAATTGTAGTAGTGATCAAAATCTCTTAACAGAGTTGACTTAATAGTCTTTTGTAAATCCTCTCACAAGGTGACATTTCTGCATTGAAGTGTTTGAAGGCCTCTAACAAGGCCACTCCTTACAAGGTGATTAAATCCTCTAACAGGGTCACACCTAACAATGTGTTATTGTAACCTTTAACAGGGCTAGCTCCTGACAGGGCTCACTTCAAAAGAGTGAAAAACAATGACTAGTTGCAATTGGTGGTTTTTCCCATATTAGGTTTCTATGTTAAATCTTGGTGTTATCTGTGTACATTTAATTTTCTTTATGGCTTATGTTTCTACAATTAATTACTAAAGGATAATCATAGTTAATATCTTAAGATTTTCTATGTTAATTGAGTGACAATAGAATATCTGTGTTAACCGAGCAACAATGACAAATTTGTTTAAGATATCTAAGGGAATTGGATTTGTTTTAGTGGTAACTAATTCACCCCTCCCCTCTTAGTTACTCAAATCATTTCCAACAATTGGTATTAGAGATTGCAAGTGATTTCAGGGAAGGTTTCAAGGCCTAAGCTAAAGATCAGAGATGTCTTACAAAAGGGACATCCCTAAGCTTAACAAAGACAATTTTGCTACATGACAAGATTTGATGAGGCTACATCTATCTACTATTGGAGATACTATTTTGCAATTATTGGACCATAGGTATGTGGAATCATTGAGACCTTTTATTGTGGATCAGATGATAGACATGAAGCATCATAACATAATGATGATTGATATAGCCTCTGCACTCAGCTATTCTGAATTTGATGAAGTCAAGGACTATCCTGCTGCCTTTGATATGTGGAAAAAAATACATGATATTCATGGAGGAGATGTCAATGTAAAGAGAGCCAAAGAAGAAAGTCTCAAAGGTCAATTTGATCAGATGAAAATGAAAGGAGAGAACATTACAAAATATAGTGAAAGAATCAAGAAAAGTGTAAGTGCCATTAGAGCTATTGATGGAGTGATTGAAGAAAAAATAGTGGTTAGTAAGGTATTGAGGACTTTACTTCCTATCTATGCAATTAGAGTTTCAACTATTCAAGAGATGAGATGAAGTAATGGTATAACTCTAGATGGATTGGTGGAAGACTTATAGCTTTTGAGCTAGATAAATTTGACAATTATTCTCCTAATCCTGGCAATCTTGAGTATGAATTCAAAGCTAAATTAAACCTTGGAAAGATGAAAGTAAAATAGATTGACAATGACAGTGATGATGAATCTGATGATGAAGATCTGGAAATCATTGAAGCATTACTTGCAAGGAGAGCTGCAAAAGGAAAAGGACAGTACAAAGGAAGAATACCATTAATTTTCTTTTCATGTGATGAGGTTGGTCACATTGCTGCTAAGTGTCCAAACAAGGAAGACAAAGGTGAGAAAAAGTTTAACAAGTACAAAGGCAAGAAATATTTCAAAAGATACAAAAGCCACAAGGACAAAGGTAAGGAATCTTGTTATATTGCTAAAGATTCTGATAGTGATGAAGATGAAGTCATTTGTATTTCTGTTAAGGATGAGTCAGATAATGAAGATAATGAAAGACAACATTATATTCTCATATTAGCAAGAATGACACTTGGATAATTGATAGTGGTTGTTCTCACCACATGACTGGTGATAAAACCAAATTTGAACATATTGAGCACTATGATGGTGGGAGTGTTAGTTTTGGGAATGATGAACCCTACTATGTGAAAGGTAAAGGTTGTATTGCTCTAACTGAAGGAATAAAATGTGATAATGCTTATTGGGTTGAAGGAATAAGGAGTAATCTACTAAGTGTGGCAAAACTAAATAACATCGGTTTCAAGGTAGAATTAATGAATGAGAAGGCCAAGCTCTTGGATGGTAAGGGAAACCTAGTTGGAACTAGTGGGAAAACAAAAGGTAATCTACTTTATCTTGATCTCAATGAAAGTTCATGTTTTATTGCACAAGTAGAAGAAAGTTAGCTATGGCATAAAAGGTTATGTCATGTGAACTTTGATAACCTGGTTAATATAAGAAAGAACAAAAGAGTAAGAGGTATTCCTATTTTGAAGAAACCTGAATTAGCAATATGCAAACAATGTCAAATTGGGAAGATGGGAAAAACTAGCATCAAGAGAAAGAATTATAATACAAAAGAAGTTTTGGAATTGGTACATACTGATTATGTGGAGCAACTGGAACAAAAAGTTACACAGGTGAGAAGTATTTCATTCTATTTGTTGATGACCATTCCATAATGATGACTGCTATGTTTCTCAAAGAAAAATAAAAAAACTTTTCAGAAATTCAAGTGGTACCTTGTGAGAGTTGAAAAATAAAAAGAAAGAAACTAAAATGCTTAAGATCTAAGAGAGGAGGTGAAGTCATCTCTAATTAATTCAATGAATTCTGCAATGAAAGAGGAATCAAAAGACAATTATCTGCCATAGGTACTCCACAACATAATGGTATAGCAAAAAGAAGGAACAAATCCATTATGGATTGTGCAAGAACCTTGATGATTGAAAAAAATGCCGCTACCAAATACTTGAAGGAAGCTGTCAACATTGCAATTCACACCTTGAACCGAGTTCAACTGAAGAAAGATAATGAGAAGACACCTTTTGAATTATGGTATGGCTATAAACCTAATGTTTGCTATTTTAAAGTATTTAGAAGTAAATGTTACATCTTGAAGGAAGAAAGAAATGGAAAATTTGATGTAAAAGTTGATGAAGGTATATTCCTAGGCTACTCTTGCAAAAGAAAAGCATATAAATGTTTGAATCTTTCTACTCATAAATTCATAGAAAGTGTGCATATAAGACTTGATGAGTTTGCAGAAAGAGGTGCAGAATAGAGCAGTAAAGAGCCATAGGACTACAGCGACTTTGTGTATTATGAACCTGATACTGTACCTAAGAATCAAGCAATGGTGATTGGATAGAATCCCTGTCAACCATTGAATTCATCTGCACAAGCTAAAATAGTTCAACTTGAGATGTAGCCTGTGCAACCCGAGCTGCTGGTAGAGGAAACTGAGTCTCAGACTGAAGAAACCAAGTCATAGATAGAGGGAACTAAGTTGAAAATAGAGGCACCCGAGTCTCAGATAGAGGTGCCTAAGTCTCAGACAGTGAAACCTGAGTACCAGAAAAAAGAGCGTAACAAAACTTTTGAGTATGGTGAACCAAGTGGATCAAGCCCAGAATCAAGAATGAAGTATCCTCTACTTGCAAAATATGTCAGAAGGCATCATGCACTTGAAAAAATAATTAGAGATCAGACAAAAGGTGTAATGAAAAGGAACAAAATCAAAGGTACATGTTTGCTTAGTGAAATTGAACCTAGAACTATTAAAGATGCATTGAATGATGAAAGATGGATAGAAGTCATGAATGAAGAAATTGAGCAGATAGAAAATAAAAAAACATGGACTCTTGTACCTAGACCAAAATATAAGAATGTGATTGGTACTAAGTGGGTTTTCAGAAACAAGATGAATGAAAAAGGAGAAGTTTCCAGAAACAAGGCAAGATTAGTATGTAAAGGATATACTCAAGAAGAGGGTATTGATTATGGAGAAAATTTTTCTCCTATTGCAAGACTTGAAGGAGTCATAACTCTTCTAGCATATGCTGCACATAAAGGATACAAGGTATATCAAATAGATGTAAAATCTACATTCCTAAATGGAATTCTTGAAGAGGAAATCTATATTGAGCAACATGAAGGTTTTGTAGATCCTAGCAAAAGGAATATGGTTTGCAAACTGCACAAGGCATTGTATGGATTGAAACAAGCTCTTAGATCCTAATATGAAAGATTGCATGGTTACTTGATAAGTATTGGATTCCAGAGAACTAATGATAATAGTAGATTGTACACCAAAAAGGACCTCAGAACAATATACTATAAGAATAAATATTTGTTGATGATATATTGCTTACTGTATATGATGATTTATGCAAAGCATTCTCTGAAGCTATGAATAATGAATTTAAGATGTCTATGTTTGGTGAAATAAAATTCTTTGTTGGTTTACAAGTTTATCATATGAAGGATGGTGTCTACATTACTCAATCTAAATACATCAAAGAGATACTAAAGAAATTTGGGATGGAAGATTCCAGACCAGTTGGAATACCCATGCCTACTAGACATAAGTTGTCTAAGGATGATGATTCAAAGTAAGTAAACTAGACTACATACATATCCATGATTAGTAAAATTCAATATGTTGTTCACACTAGACTTGATATTGCATTAGCAGTTGGCATTTTTGCAAGGTTTTTCAGCTAATCCTAGAGAGAATCATTTGATGGCTATCAAAAGGATTTTGAGATATCTTAAGGGTACTGAAGAGTATGGATTATGGTATAAAAAAGGAGGAAATTTTGATTTGAAGAATTTTACTGATGTTAATTAGGATGGAAGTTTTGATGAAAAAATAGCATAAGTGGTGGGGCATTATTTCTTGGAAAGAGGTTAGTCTCTTGGACAAGCAACAAACAAAACTGCATTTCTCAATCTACATCAGAAGTAGAGTATGTTGCTGCAGTAGTAAATTGTTCAAATATCATATGGTTCAAACAACTGTTGTAAGGTATGAAGGAAGAAATCAAAGAACCGGTCATTATATACTGTGACAACACAAGTGCTATTAACATTTCAAAGAACCCTATGATACATACTAAAACTAAACACATTGCAATAAAGTATCATTTCTTGAGAGAATTGGTTCAGGAAAAGTAAGTAAGATTGGAATATGTGAATACTAAAGAACAAATTGTAGACATATTCACTAAACCATTACCTAAGGATGCATTCTTATATCTTAGAGGAAAGCTAGGGGTAATTCCCCTAACTGAGGCTCACTAAAACACAGTTTAGTGATGCATCAACCAAGCTACAAAATATACTTAACATGTTGATGCAGATATTCAGAGCTTATTGCATACGAATAATTACAGACAGGTACATTACAACTTCATTGGATATATATATATATATATATATATATATATATATATAAGTTGGTGTCTTTGGCATTGGTTGTCAAAGAGGGAGAGATTACTGATGGAGAGATTGATGGCATAGGGAGAAACTTTATCAGAAACAAAGATTAATGTAAGAGGGAGAAATCTGTATTTCAGTGATTGTGAAGACAAAGGAATTTTTTGGATGAGAATTAGAATGAAGCTAAGGACATTAATAAAATTTGATGAGAATCAGAATGAAGCTAAGGATATTAATAAAAAAATTTCATTCTTATGTTTGTTTCTCTATACTTCTTTGTATTATGACATGTTGTGTTGCCATCAATGCCAAAGAGGGAGATTTCTGATGACAACTATTCAATTGTGTATTGTCATTGATGTTTACACAAGTATAGTGATGTTTACACAAATGTCTAATCCTATCTGAGCACAATCAGTTCATGCCAAGAACTCTTGGGAATTGAAGAAGACCAAAGTGATTTTCAGTTCTAACCGAGTTCACTCAGACATTATAGTGTTGGTTGGGCATTGAAGGATTTCAGTGTTGGTTAGGATTTGAAGGATTAATGTCAGTGACTAAGAACAGTTTATATTTTATGGATAATTGGTTATATGCACCTGATAGACATGAGTTTTATTATTTATTTGGAAGGATATTAAGGCCGACTTGACAAGGCTTATCATATATATATATAAGGTCAAGCTTGGATTGAATATGTAATGAGTAAGAAGAAGAGATATGTGTTTATGACATAAAGAGTGAAGGTGAAATCAGATGGGATTATGATTGAAGACAAAACAAACAGAGTTGTAATAGAATATCTGATCAACAAGGATCAAGTAATTAAATCTAGAAAAAAGCTCTAAATCAACAAAGACAATTTCTTATCAAAATAGGTCAATCCATTGTTACTTTCTAACAATTGTAGCAATGATCAAAATATCTTAATAGAGTAGACTTAACAATCTTTTGTAAATCCTCTCACAAGGTGATATTTCTACATTGAAGTGTTTGAAGACCTCTAACAAGGCCACTCCTTACAGGGTGATTAAATCCTCTAATAGGGTCACACCTAACAGCGTGTTATTGTAACCTTTAACAAGGTTGTATCCTATCAGGGCTCACTTCAGAAGAGTGAAAAATAATGACTAGTTGCAATTGGTGGTTTTTCCCATATTGGGTTTCCATGTTAAATCTTGGTGTTATCTGTGTACATTTCATTTGATTTATGGTTTATGTTTTTGCAATTAATTTCTAAAGGATAATCATAGTTAATACCTTAAGATTTTCTATGTTAATCAAGTGATAGTAGAATATCTATGTTAATTGAGCAACAGTGACAAATTTGTTTAAGACATCTAAGGGACTTGGATTTATTATTGTGGTAACTGATTCACTCCTCCCCTCTTAGTTACTCAACTCATTTCCAACAACCGTAACCCCCTCAACATGAGAAAGAAGGTCATATGTGCCTTCCGAGTGTGATAATTGTGTGAAGTAAGCCTCTAAATAGAGGAAGAGTCTTCCATATGAACCAGAGGAAAATACCCCCCAAAATACAATAACCCAAACCCTAGCACAAATATGAAAGCTGGAAAGTGCCAAAAATAAAATAAAATAATAATGACTATTCTCTATGTACATGGTAAATGACATTGACTGCAGATCTAGAAAGATCATTGAAACACCTTTCCAATGCCTATTTGTTTGTGAAAAATGGAGTCTATATGCAAAAGTTACGCCCCACAAGTGCAAAAATAAGGTCTGAATTTCACTGGAAATAAATGAAGCAAAATAAAAAAAATCAAGAAAAATAATCTACACCACTAGATCAAGCTTGGAATCAGCTTTTCAGAGATATCTCATTCGCCCAATTTTGATGTTGTATGACAAAGCAATGGGCAAAAAACTAACATTTTCTCTTTATGACAAAAAGGTCAAACTGTGACAGGTTGATGACCATCAAATTTTATCTCGTGACCTGCTGATGTCAGAGCTTGCACATGCAAGTGTACCTTCCTAGAAAATAATAATTTTTTAATATATATATAAGTTTTATTAAAAAAAAACTTTTACAAAAAACAAATTATGCATGTAAATGCATTTTTTTTTTTTTGAAGAAACATGCACATTAAAAAAAATTATGATAGCACTGGTACAAATCTACCTCATAAATCATGTGACCCCCAAAATGTACTCAAATTTTTGCGTTCTCCAAATTGACAAATTTTTTATGAATTTAGGGGTTATTGGCCCTTTTGAGCATAATGGTGACCTTTGTTTTTCTCCAAAGTGCCTAGATTTTTTAGGTACCCCAAAATTTGTACCATTCACGAACCTTCTAGATTTGATTGTGATATCCAAATTGCCCCAAGATGCACACAAAATATCATTGTAAGGAAAATCCCAAAATTGACGAACATGATGTGTCAGGTTTGGAGCTCTGATACCATGTTAGAATTCAAGAATTGGTGAATTCCCACAAGCCCAATGATCACCCGCATGCAAATAACCTACCATGTACAAGAGAAATTCCTCAAGCAATAAATTGCATAAACAATTGGAATGAAGGAATAATTGAGAATTGAATTAATTATAATGATTTTTTAACTTGGTAATAATAGATTATATTTATGAGAATTGAGAAATTACCACAAGTACAACAAGCTACCATTTTGTAGCAAAAAATAAAAATAGTTTGCATCCAAGTCTAACAAAAAGATCAAACCCATAGACAACTCCCTTCCAAAAATGTGGGCATCCCACGATAGCCTGCACCTTACTACAATGGACTTTTTAAAGCCTAGTTTATACAATATAGGCATCATTTAAAACCAAAACTACATGCTGTTAAAAAACCCAATCTATAATTGTTACTATCAAAACTAAAAGAGTTATGGGGAAGAAACAAAAACTAGGCCTGCTCCATAGTTCTTTTAGTTACATATGCTTTTTTATCTTCCTTGCGAGTAGTTCTAGTGGCATTGGTTCAAGGTTTGCATGCCACACCTTATGAAAAGGCTCCCCTAGCTTCCCGCTCTTCGGACTCATGCCTTCAAATCTCAAATTTCACAGCCTCCAATTCATATAATATCTATAATTTGTATTCCTCTTTTTTGACCTTACCAACCCATCAAACAAAGGGAATAATACCACATTCTTTTGCCTCCTACTCATCTACGTTGCACTCTATTATGTCTGTGCTGACTCCAGGCACTCGCCATTCCAATATTGATTTGAGACCCAGTAGTAAATCCTCTGCAAACAATGAGTGTGCCACCCATCAAACTATATTAGTGCTCTCACCCAGTTCTATTCTCTGCACTATCATTATGGAGATAATATCATGATTATTCCTCCTCAGTTTGTATTCCTAGAATTTGGCCCAAGAACCCCTAGCACCGCATTGATCATTCTCTCTATTTTTATTTTTAACAACCCTGTTATTGTTAGAGTAATTATCTATTTACACTTAATAATTAGATCACTTTGATTTAATTAATTAAGTTGTTTATTACTCTAGTTTACTTAAGCTATCTCTTAGGTGCATTATAATTAATATTTATATTAATTATTAATGTGCAAACCTAGCTTTTCTAGTTTTAGGGTTTTGTTCACCTTTATAGGTTGAACTTTGTAGTTTCTTTTTTTTATTAATTCAGATTATAATTTTGCTCTCACTTTCTAAGCAACTTATGAGTCCTTCTCTTTCCCTCTTCTTGCTTCTCTTCTGCAACAGTTTCTTGCATGCAGGTGTTCTTCAGGTTCTGTGGATTTGTCTCTCAAATCCTACATGGTATCAGAGCTTTCCTGTTGCTGCCTAGTCTGAGGGTTCTTGAAGCCATGATTCGCAGATGAAAGCCACAACTTCTCTGAGTTTTTTTCTTCATTTTGGAGGAGGCGCTATTTTCTGGAGCACTTTGAGCCAAAACAGACTCCACCATTGCGCTCAGAAGGCCTGGGAGAGTCAAAAAAATATAAATTTTGTTGTTTTTGGTCACAGTGACCCCTATGAATTTTTTTTTCTCTCTCCTAGGCTGTACGACATGAAAATCAAGAAAAAAATTAAAAAAATGCAAAAAAGGCATTTTTAGGGCCTTTGGGATGCGCAGCCAGAGTGCAACTAGAGCGGCCACCCCCGGGCCACCCCGGCCTGACACTGGCCATCGGTGAAGCAGCCGCAGTAGCGCTACCACCCAGGAACAGCCCACCACCACCATCACCACCACCATCGGCGCCTGCCACTGGGTGCCGCAGACAGCACATCAGGTGACATCACCAGCCAAAAATTTGTTTCCGGCGGTTTTCAAAAATTTTCTGGCAGTTTTCACAATTTTCCTACAACGAAATTTTTTTCTTGCGAGATAGGCCCGCGACGTGCTGACGGCTGTGAAATTTTTTCCCGGGCTCTGTGATGGTCATTTGACCGTCAAATTTGTTGCCGTGACTAGTTTTTTCCAGTGAGCTCATTTTCAGAGGAGCAGTTGGTTTTTGGGCCGTAACTTGTGCATACGGTGTTCATTTTTGGAAAAAAAAATATCGTCGAAAAGGTGTTTACAAGCTAGACGTAATGGTGCTGGTCTTGATTTATGATTTGGCCATTTGATCTCTCAATTTTTGTGTCAAAGTAGGATCTTATTTTTCCTCCATCTCTACATCTGGTTACATGTTTTCTTCTCATTTTTTGTGCTTTCTATAGTTGTCTTTTGCTGTACGGGAGGATAAAATTATACATTGGGGGGTGCATTTTATTTTTTTACTTTAATTTAGAAATGACCCTTCTACTTCCATCTACTTCTTCTCTCAATTTCGGACCCCTCTGTGGCCCTGCTGACACCACACAATTATCACACCTAGAAAGAACACATGACCAGCTACTCATGTCACGTGGCTTATGGTCATGTCTAGATGAGCACCAACCTATCTTGCAGTGTCCATTTGAGGTCCTTTGACACAGAAGAAAAATGGATGAAGCCATGGGTTTGATTGCACTACACATTTCAGACAGCCTCCTATTTCATCTGGATGGTTTGACCACTCCTCGCGCATATTGGGGAAAGTTTGCAGATCTGTTTGGCATAGTGAATGCATTCAGGGCACTTCAACTTGATGCAGAGTTGACATCCTTGTCTCTTGATATTTTTTCCACCATGGAGGACTTATTGATGAAGTTCAATGCTCTTTGATCACTTTTATAGGGATGTGGGAAGACCAAATCAGATGATGAGTGTATCTTTCTGATACTCTCAAAGATTTGTGGAGAGTTCCATATTTTCTCCTCCAATTTCTATTCCACTATGGATGCCTTGGGTCCTAGGCACAATATGCCTTCCTTTGTGACCTTTTGTGATTGGTTGACTCAAGAGAAGTAAAAGATTCAACAATTGAATGAGGCTTGAGGTTCTATGAGCCATGCCTTGGTTTCCCATCCATCTCCACGGAAACTAGAAAAGAAACAGGTATCATCATCCACAAAATCTTGGAAGGATTCTCCTTCTTAGCATTCCTTTGGCCCACCTCCTTCACCTAAGGGGAAATTGAAGACAGACAAACACACGTGTAATTATTGCAATAAGTTCAATAATGATTAGCCTCAGTGCTTTTAGAAGAAGGTAGATGGATATGCCCAACAAATTGCTAATTTGATAGCTCTTCTTCATAAGAGCAACATTGATATTCCTTCTTCCTCTTCTCGCTGTTCTTCTTCTTCATCATCTCAGGAAGATGGGTCAGACAATGGAAAGGGTCACGCCTTATGTGCATCTTCTATAGCTCCCTCTTCTAGGTGGTTGTTGGATTCTGGAGCTTCACATCATATGGCATCTTCTCAGAGTTCCTTCTCATCTTTTGCGGCCTCTCCTACCCCACACATCTTGATGAGGAATGACACTGTTATGCCTATGTGTGGTCAGGGTTCTATTGACATAATTGGTGGTGCATTCCATGATGTATTATGTGTTCCATCCTTGTCATCGAACCTTCTCTCCATTTATCAGATTACTCATAGCGGGAAAGAGAAGATAGTTGATTTCACTGCAGATCTTGTACACATCAGAGATAGTGCGACTGGCCACATTGTTGCTATAGGGACAATTGATCATGCCACCCACCTGTACTCCTTCTCCCATTTTGGTCCACCATCTCCTATGTCAGAGAATATCTCTCCTACTTCACGAGTGCCTTGTGAGAAGAAGTTGGGTCACTTGAACTTCTATGTTTCTCCTGAGATCAGTGTTGTGGCTTCTCCACCTCCTCCTCCTATTGCACCTACCTTTGTTCAGCATGATTCTTCTTCAGCAGTCCCTATTATGGTCACTCCCTACATCGCACCTTCCCTCCAGTTGTTGAGGGCACATCCGAGGACATTCATCTCCTCTTAGTTGATAGATTCAGCCCATCTATTGGCCCACCTTCATTGGGGATTCCAATCCAAGAGTCCCATTCATTCTCCTTTGAGCACCAGCTCGGCCTTCCAGTTTCACCGCTCATTCAGGGTTTCCCTTGTTACTCTATACCTCTGTTTCTTCCACATTGGAGTTACATTGGTTTGATCATTCCTATAGGGGTTCCATCATTCTAGGGGTGCCTTGGTGTCTCATCCCTCTCTCATGGGGGGTTTGATTGCACTTATGGTTTTGAGAGAGTCTCTTGAGCCATTCTTTTTTGCATTTTCTTCTATCTCTTCTTGGAGGGTTTTTCCCATGTGGTTTTCTCTATTTCTCCGCTTTACAGAGATTTGGTTGTGCTTAGGTACCTGATCAGGCCTTGTTGTCGGGACCCATCTTTTCCTTCTTTCATAGCTGTGCTAGGTTAGCTTACCTCCTGAGCTTCACTTAATGGGGGGTGTTAGAGTAATTATCTATTTACACTTATTAATTAGATCACTTTGATTTAATTAATTAAGTTTTTTATTACTCTAGTTTACTTAAGCTATCTCTTAGGTTCATTATAATTAATATTTATATTAATTATTAATATGAAAACCTATCTTTTCTAGTTTTAGGGTTTTGTTCACCTTTATAGGTTGAACTTTGTAGTTTCTTTTTTTTATTAATTTAGATTATAATTTCGCTCTCACTTTCTGAGCAACTTCTGAGTTCTTCTCTTTCCCTCTTCCTGCTTCTCTTCTGCAACAGGTTCTTTCATAAAGGTGTTCTTCGGGTTTTGTGGATTTGTCTCTCAAATTCTAAAATTATTATCTCCTTCCTCACCGGCCCTGGGAAGGATTTCATTTGCCTTTTTGAATCCACTATGAAATTCACATCCATTTTTCACTAGCACTAATAGCAACCTGCACAAAAAAAGAATTAAAAATAAGGTGTTATAGCACAAAACCAACAAATTTAGAAATTAAAAGGCTATGGTAGTGGTAGGTTTGGAATCGTGCCAACTTCCAAACATCCTTTCAATATTTATTTCTCTATCAGAAATCCATCATGATGTAGAGCGGTCCGGTCTTTTCAAAATACTCTCCCACACTTCCGCTCGTGTGACATTCTGACAAAATTCCTTTCTTGGATCACAATTTAACTAAAAGGACCACTCTGCAGATTATGAAGTCCGAAACATGAGTTTTCATCATTATAGCCACCTCAGCCATTCAAAGTGCCATTTCAAATTTATAGAAAAGCTTATTCTTCAACCATAATTTATCGACCTATTTAAAGAAACAAAATTTAGCCAGTGAGTTCAATTTTTTCAAATCTTAATTACCCAACCATGTCAAAAGACACTTCCCATTTGGATAAAGTATCTGCATCGGAGTTCCCCTCCCTACAAATGTGGCTAATTTTAAAATTCTCCATATTTATGAGATATTCCTATATTTCTTCAATTATGGGTTGGATATGCCATGCCTCTATGCCCCCATTGTTTTATAGAATTAACCAGATTTAAGGAGTCACCTTCAAGGTGAATTTTACTATAGTCCAGTGAGAGACCCAACCTAATTTCAAGTAATGCAACACTTCCCTCGGCCACATTATTTGTTCCATAGTGTAATCTCTGAGCTCCATAAGCTAAGGTGTTACCTATATTGTCTCTGAGGATAAGTACACTAGCTCTGGATGGTCCTAGTTTTCCCTTAGAGGTCCCATAAAAATTTATTTTTACTCATCCATCTTTAGGACACTTCCATTTTACCAAAGTTCTATCCACGTTCTTTTTTTTCTGATGATGCATGCTGCCACGCACCTACTTTTCAAACCTGGCCAAGCATTTTGTAGTTTTTGATCAGCTAAAGTGAATGGGATCCAAGTGCGCAGTATGGCAGTTTCTGCAATTGCAAATTCCTTTATAGAATGATTAATTCTGTGAATTATCCTCTTAATATCTTCATACTTGTCTTGAAAAATTCTCCTATTCCTTTCCTTCCAAAACTCCCAAATAAGTATTGAAGGGCTAATTTCCCACACCGAAGAAAATAAATAATTCTTAGGAGGCTTCGACCATCAATCAAAGACTTCTCTCAAAGTATTAGGTAAAAAAATATGCCAACCTAGATGTGATTTAAGAATTTCCCAACATCAAACTAAAATTCAACAATTCAAGTATTCAGCAATAAGTGATTAGCATCCTCTTCATCCTCCTCACATAAAAAAACATCTAGTGGGGCCATAAAATCCAAATTTTGTCCTCCTATCACCAGTTAAAATCCTACCCTTTATTGCTAACCAGACAAAATCCCTTGCTTTTAGTATGCATTCCTTGCCCCAACACAACTTAATTGGTCATTTCCCTTCCCCTACAGGCCTTTCCAGAATTTGATACCCCACTTTGACTGAATATTTACCACTTTTATCTACACACCATATTACCTTATCCTCTCTTTGTGTGATTAGAATGCTCCTATTATAAAAATACCCTACATGGTTAGTTTTTTCTAATCACTCAGAGCCTGGTTTTCCAGGCTCCTCCACACCCATTCCCAACCAAGCTGACCCTGATTCAGTTCCACATAGTTACATAAATGTTCACCCCAATTATGGACAAATAAATTCCTTATATTATGCAATTCAAGCATATAAGATAGCATTTGTAAGACCAGAAAATGGGTTAGAAGCATATCTAGGTAACCACAAACCCTAACAATATGCTACCCTAACTAATCTAATGTTAAAACCATTTGAAACAAGAGTTGAAATATATGTAAGGTAACACAAGAAAACTCCCTTCAAATGTAGTTCTAATGGTCTCCTTTCTTCTCCATAGAGTTTGATATGTTGCTCTTTGACAAACACCAATTGCACAAAGAACCTTGATAACTTGAATTGATAATGAGAATTACTAGGAGGTAGTGATCTTGAGGTTTTTTCAAAATCTCGTGGTTAACCTTGAATGAGAGGAATACATCCCATTTTATAGAAAATGAGACACATTAGGTGAGATTGCACAAAATCCTTGCATAAATGCAGGTTTTGGTTGGTGGGATGCTTGGAAGCATGAAATGGGGGAGATATATTAAGGAGATATTAGAGGATTTTGGAGATATTGAGGAATCACCTTAATAGGGATGTGAATCTTCAATTAAGGGATATGGAAATTAGGTGAGATTAGGATGATATTAACTCAATTAATAAATCAATATTCCTCACAAATCCAAATTAGTATTTATGAAATTAAAAAATCCCATAAATTTGAATTAGCTAATTAATTAATAAAAATTAATTAATTATTGAAGACTTAGGGAAATAGGGAATAAATAAAGTTTATTTATTTATTCAATTAGAACTTAGGATAAACTATGAGTTATTCATCCAAAGGGGGAAATTAGTGGATTATTGATTGGATTGAAGGTGTTAATGAATTGAAAGGATTTTGATAATATTGATAAGGATTAGGGTTAATTCTGAGGGTTTCATAATAGTTTAGGAAAATCACGAGGCATCGATGATCTTTGACAATGCACCCGGATAATGATGATTGGAAATGATTGAAAAGTGCCAATGAACTTTGATGGCATCGTAAGATTGAAATTGAAATGGGGAAACATCGATGATCTTTGACAATGTTCCCGAAATGATAATCAGAAATAGTATTGACAATCATGAACAACATTATTGAATTGATATTGATAGATTGATAGCGATAACACTGATGATCTTTGACAATGTTATCAAATGGCTGATTAAGGGGATACGAAGCATCGATGAACTTGGACAATGCTCCTGAAATGATGAAAAGATTGATTGGATTTGGAATAGGGTTTTGATCGGTTTAGAAATTAGGTTAATGATCAGTTTGATAAAGAGAGTAGAAATATTAGTAAATGACGACATAGAAGAATGCCACAATATTAGTGAATGATAAAGACCAAACACACAATATAGAAGATATGTTAAAAAGGGGGCATAGGCAATGAACCATTTTTTGGTGTCTACATTTTGCCCCTCTTTGAGACATTGTGATTATGAGCATTGGCTCAAAGAAAAATAGAAGATCATGCCCTAGTGGATCGACGGAATGGAGGTAGGATGCCCCCTCGGAAAATTGGGCAGAAATTGATATGAGGACAATTTTTTGAAAAGAAGGATGATTGATTGAAGAAATGTTAGGAGAAAGAAGAAATTAGATGAAGAAATGTTAGTAAGATAGAAAGATTTTGGCTTTCATAAGTGCAATTGTGTTATAAGAGCTTATTTTGATATTGCAAAAGCAGATGCAACTCATCATGGCACAAAAGCCAGAGCGATAAAGTCATCCTTTTTGCATAAACAAACATGATGTAGACAGAGGATGATCTTCTCTGTCCTGAAAGCATGTAGCAGACATGCCCCAGAATTTCATGAGATCATCAAACATGCAGAAAAAGAAAAGTGAAAACAACTGGTCATGAACCATCTCGGCTACTCTCATAAGTTCAACTAATATCATCGAGTAGCATAGGAACATGAGTAGAAAAGAAAATCAATAAAAGATAAAACACTCACTAAAACAATGTGACCCAACAACCATTTTGATCTTTTGTTACTTGCATTAAATGTTTGTTGATTGATAGCTTAGCTTGCAAATTGACTGATTTGATAATTAATTGATAGCTTGGAGATATTGATTGATGACAAAGGTCGAAAGATTGAACGGTCCAACCAGATTGAATGCTGAGTCATAATGATTCAGATCGCATTGATGAGATCATGATTTTGTTAAGCACAGATTGATGATTCTTCCACTGATTTCTACAAACATGATGTTCGATTCGTAAAAAAGAAGATAGGTATGTACAAATTTATTGCAAATTTTTGAAAAGATTTTGAAATTTTTAGGATTTTTGATATATTTGAATTTTTTTGTGATGATATATTTTTTTTAGGACCTTTTACAATTTTTAAGTTTTTTTCAGGATCGTATTTAATTTTTAGATATTTTTTTTAGGACATTATTTGATTTTTAGTAATTTTTTCAGGACATTATTTGATTTTTTTGAATTTTGTTCAGGTCATTATTTGATTTTTTTAAATTTTTTGAAATTGCCCCCAGTGTTTAGAAAGGAAAGGACATTTTGAAAGGAGAAATGGGCTGGTAGATGTACAAAGGCCAAAGGTCACTTGTATTAGATCTGTTTGGGTGCCAAGGACTATCCAAGAAATGGGATAACAATTTTTGTGCCAAGCGGAGGGACTGGACAAGAAAATGATAAGGTAATAAGATAGTGTAGTGGATAGAATGTGGGAAATGGACATGTCAAGAGGTTTTTCTTTGAAAACATGCTTTTGCATTGAATGTCATTATTTTACATCAAGACTAAGATAGGGAGTTTGATAGGAAAATGTTAGGATATGGATAGGATAATGATAGGATATGGGTAGGATAAGAAAGATCAATCATGGATAATGAGAAGGGATATATGGGTGAAAGGTTGCGATAGGATAGGCAATGTAGACCAAAGGGATCAATACAACGTAAAGAAGATAAGACAAGTGATGCTTCAATAAAAAATTATAACTGTGTCAAGATCAAAGTTGGGGAAAAGGTGATAGGATAATGGATATGAAAAGCATAGGATAATGGAGGACATGCTGGGGATAATGGAGGATAACACCAATGAAATTTGCCCCCAAGTATAGACTACAAGATGTTCATATAATTACACATGACGCTTGTTTGCCAGGTTTTCATCATGGTACTTGCCCAAAGCACCTGTTTGCCAGGTTTTCACTATTGGATGAAATTATTTCTCTTGAATCTCTTTTTTTTGTGGTGCCAAGATTCCTGTTTGCCAGGTTTTCATCAAGGAAAATTTTTTCCTTATTTCATATTTTTTTGATTTTTTTTTTGACATTTTGGAAAAAAATGGATGCATGAAGTGACATGGACAGAGGACTCAAGCACCTCACTATTTTAAATGTGATTTTGAAAGATATTGCGTAAAGACGTTGGTAGGGTAGTGACAAAGGGATATGAAGTGGGTGATTAGACAAGGATAGGACAAGATTTATGCAAGGGATTGGATAGGTTGGAGTAAAGGTTGGAAAATAGGTGTTGGATAATGAAGGGAATGTACGCCAGCTTTCTTTGAAGTGGAAGGGAATGGATGCAAGAACAACATTGGAACACACCTTGAGGGGTGATGGAGTGATATAGGAAAATGAGATTTTGGATTTTGAAGGATTAATGAAGGAATGAATATGGATTATAGGACACAAGGACCCAAAATGGATTTGGAAGATGGAAGACAATTATATGGTGGGATAGCAATTTTGGATGCCAATTTGGACTTTTCTTTTGGACTCTGTGCTTCAAGGAGCTTCTTGGGAATCCACGTGCTTTTTGATTTTTCATTATTTTGAGGGTCCTTTGAATGTATTGCTTGCACAATGGATTTTGGAACCCATATGGATTTTGACTTTATTTTTTGCTCAATGGGCCTTTGTAGCCTTTTTGATAATTC